>PVLA01001170.1:133725-231563 GCA_004027455.1 Hydrochoerus hydrochaeris
TTTCTGTGAATAGACTTTTTATTTCATTTGTATTTGTTGCTGCATCTTCATTCACATATTTTATTCTTAGGTTATAAATCCTCTTGTCATCTTCTAGCCTTTGTATCGTTGCTTCCTGGTTCCTTGTTATTTTTAAGAGATCCTTCCTTTCATGATCATACTTTGCAAATCTATCTTCAAGTTTTGAAAGTTTGTCTTTGGTTTCTGTTAAAAGGTTTTGCCAGGTTTCAATGGAGTTTTTAATTTCCTGATATTCTCTTTGGATCTGTTTCATATATTCTAGATTTTGTTTATATTCTTCATCAAAGGCTTCTGTCTTTTCTCTGGGTTCCTCTATTCTTTCATTTGTGCCTACTTGAGGTTTACCTAGGACTTCTTTTATTAATCTTCTTATACCTTGCTTCACCTGAGTTAGAATTTCAGATTTAAATTCAATGATGAGGTCACGGATGTATTTCTTATTTCCGATGAGGCTGTCTCTGACATTACAGGTTTGCTGCTACAACCTCCTCTGCATTTACCTCTGCTGGACTCACTTTCCCCAGTTCTGCAGTTGGGGATCTTTTGCTCTTTCTCTGTCTTGTCATGTTTCCGGCCCCCTTCAGACAGGTGGGTGATGGAGGTCTCTGGGCCTTTCGTATTGCTTACAGTTTTTCTGCAGCACACTGGCTAGGGAAGTACTGACCCCCAGTCCACTGCAGATCTGCAAGTTGCACAGAGAGCCAGCCCCTCCCCCTACACCAGTCAACCAGTTTATGCTTCAACAGGTTTGTGTGTTCCCTGGGGATGCAACTGGCCCAGAAAAGCCTCATCCACGGCTATTGGGTTTCAACCAGGGGTGTGGCCCAGCCCGAGCAGATCCCACCAATCTGCTTTGGACTAGGAGTCATTGGTGGACGCTGCCTCAGGTTTTGATTCAAGCTGACCCTGCCCAACTCCAAAATGTCGCCCATCCGGTCCTCCCGATCTGGGGAATCCAATTCCCATCACTCACCAAAGTTCACGCAGCTCAACTGACTGTTTCCACTCCCTGTCTCAGCACCTCCTCCAGCCGAGGGTCTAGAGCTCATCAAACCCCGCTCTAGGCAGGGCCGGATCTCAGCTCGATCATGAGTCACCTGACTCTAAGACGTGCCAGTACAGCGACCCATGGCTTGCCCAACTCCACGCTCTGTCCACGCTTCTTCTTTCTTTCTTTTTTTTTTCTTTTTCCTCAGTTTCTTCCTGGGCTGCCAGAACTCCTCTCCTTTTGTCTGGCTCTCTCCATGTTGCCAGATTCCAGCATCTGAGTTGTTTTTATTTTTTATTTTTCTCAGAGAGGCTCTCTTATCGTACCACCAGTCAGTCAGCCATCTTGCAATCCCGTGATCTAGTAGCGTTCATCACAGAGATGCATGGATGGGCCATTCTCACAGTCACTCGTCTTCAAGCCACACTTCTTTCATTTCTTTCTGCCATTTTCCAAGAAGCCCCCTCAGTTGAATTTTTGATGGTCAGGAGCATATGTTCCCTCCCTAGAGGGGAGACAGGGCCTGGCCAGGAGAATGAGCTACCCACGTGGTTATCGCTTACAAGACCTTGAAGGAGAAAAGCCAATCGCAAACACGAGACTGAAGATGGAAGTGTTGGGACCAACTGTGTAACCTGCACTGCTCTCAGTGCTGTAGCTGTTTAAAACAATAACATTTAAATAAAAATAAGAGTGTGATGAATACATGCTAGGAATGTTAAGTGTAGTCTTTCAGATGCCCAGTTGCAGTGGCAAGGCCAACAAGTAGGGAATAACTGAAGATTAATACTCAGTGACTTGGTGTCAACTCTAGCTGGCCCTTTACACCCAAAGAGCAGTGAGAGCTGGAAGCACACTCCTTTTCCTGAGGGGGCCACCTCTCCCCCTTTAAGGCTCACTTCAGATATCACTGCCATCCAAAGCCTTTTTCTGATACCCACAGGCTAATTCAGTCCTATCTGTGCTCCTGCCACACTCAGCCAAACCTCACCCAGCATTCCTATCACATGAGACTGTTATTATTCAAGTCTGTTTCCTCTCTTAGACCATAATTTTCTGGAAAGCAAAACTGAATCTTCTTATTATATCCTCAGTACTTAGCACAATACCCAGAATACAAAAGGCCTTCAGTTAGTGTTGAGTGACAGAAGGCCTGAAGGAATGAATGGATAAAAGAATGAAGGGAGGGATGGAAGGATGATTAGGTGAATAAGTGAATGGATAGATGTTTAGATGAGTGAATGGATGAATGCACAGGTGGATGCAGGCATGGGTGAATGGATGGATAGATCAGTGGATAGATGGATGAGTGAATGGATGGATGGATGGATGGATGGATGGATGAGTGGAGGTCTGGATTGATGGATGAATGGATAGGTTAGTTGATGGATCAGTGGATAAATAGGTGGATGGATGGATGGATGGATGAATCAATGGATCAGTGGATGAGTGAGTGGATGGATGGATAAACAGTTAAAAATTGGGTATGCAAGAAGTGACATCACTCTGTAATGACTTCACGGTGGAGATAGAAATTGAGAAGTACCTTGAATTATGAGCGAGCCTGAAAAGATCAAAGGATATAAGTGATTGAGTTTCAGGAAGGGAACAGCATAACCAGAAGCTCAGTGTTTCACAGGGTAGAAAGAAGAATCATGAATATAGGCTTAAAAGCCAAGATGGCTAAGTTAACTGAGGCCCTTATCACTTACCTTTGCATTGCTGTTACAAAAGTTGCTGATTTCTCTCTCCTATAATTTTGTGCCCTCAAAAGTAGCCTTCCAAGGATGATTTTTCTAAAATCTAGATGTGATCATATTCCTTTTCTGTGTGATGCCCTGAGTGACTCTCCAGTCTTGCAGCACAGGGTTCTGTCTTCCCAGCACATTACTCGAGGCCTTTGCAGCCCCGGCTCCTGCCTCCCTGTCCCCCAGGTCCCATAGTCTCCCGCTGATCTGCTTGGAATGTCTCCAACTTCTCTGCCACTGCAGCCGCTATGGACCTTTTCTTGCTCTGCCACCTTGTCTTAAAAGCCCTCTGCGCTAACACAGTTGCTTTATAAGGGTCTCGGTCTCCAGGTGAACCACACATTCAGGGTTCAGAAAGAGCTTAGAGCTGCGATCATGAAACCATTTGCAGAAATGGAAAAGGAAAACATGGATTTCCAAATGTGAGCTCTGGAGTGTCATATCAATCCTCATCAAAATTAAAAAATGGTTTCACAAGTGGCTTATCTGGCACAACACAAAACAGTGAACACTGGGAGTCTCGATAGACTGACCAAAAACAAGTCACTGGTGACCCCTTTCATTGTTGGCATGGCAGAAACACTCAGAAAGGAAGGTGTTAGACCACCTACATCATGAGAAGCTGAGCTTGGGGGAGGCTGGTATGTGTGAGGTTGGTTGTGGCTTGTTAACAAATTGGTTCTTAAGCATAGTGACAAATGAATTAATATCCATTTTAAGGCTGGTTGCTGGTGACATGCTACAAGATCCTGGCATGACTCGCAGCTTATTTGACATTTTGATGGATAACATGCCCACCAAGTTTGTAGGGTCACACGAAAGTTTTAAAGAATAGTTAATACAATGAAACAGTTAATTTTGGTAAATCAGAAGGGTGAAGCTGCGTTACAAAAATTAACTTTAATAGGGATTAATCTGAAGTTCTATATTTAGGTTCCAAGCCCATTGCACACATGGGGAAGATCTGGCATGTCAGAGGTTCATGAAGGGAGAAGATTATAAGAGTTTCTGTTAATTCTTAAGCTAATTTAAATCCAAATTTTAAGCTAATAATAGAACATCAATCTGTAAGGCAGGAGTTAAGACAGTTAATATAATCTTAGCCACATCAGTAGAATGGAGGCTTTAGATCACTGAAGAATGAAAGCTTTCCTTATCTGTGTTTGTGAGACCAGCTTTGTTCATCCATTCCTTCCTTCCTTCCTTCGTTCATTCAGCATGTGCTCAGTGCATCTTGGGCTGTAGGTTTCATTCAGACATTGCAAACTGAAAGTTATACAATCAGATCCCTTCCATTTAAGAGCTCCTGCCTGCCGAGGGAGAAAATCAATGGCTGGGGTACAGAGCCAGGGGTGTTGGGCTGGGGTTAAGTCTGAGAACCATGGAGGTGAGGAGGGGGACAAGTGGGGAGGCTCCGCTCTGAGCAGAGTAAAGCTCCCAGGACATGTGGGCAGAGGGAGACCACGTGGGAGCCAGACATGTCCCGAATCGGAAGCAGGTGTGGCTGGAGCCCAGCGGTCCAGGTGGAGTATACAGAGGTGAGAGCAGAGAGGCAGCAAGGCACAGAGGTAGGTGGGAGGGAGAAGTGGGGCTCTTCCATGACTCTGAAGTTCCAGTTATACAAGCTGATTAAATCCTAGAGACCCACGGCAGGGCATTGTCTTTCTAGTTTCTAATACTATATGGTACACTCAACCTCGTATAAGGCGTTCTCACCGTGATATAAAGGAGGGGCATATGGTGCACCTGGGTTGAGAAACATTGTTGTGCGAGCTTCCCCCGGGTCTGGGCAGGAGTTCAGTGCGCAGACTCTTGGAGGACATGAGCCTGGGGTCAAAACTCCCTTGTGGTTTTGAGCAGATTGAATTGCCGTGTGGGTGCAGCAGGCAACCAGAAGAGAACACTGCTGTTCTTTAGAGGGGTGAGAGTGGCCTTAGGGTTGTCAAGGCACAAGAGGACATGGAGGAGACAGTTTGGGGACCTTCCATGACCTTGCCTCTTAGACTAAGGGAGTTGTCTTTGGTAATTTCCAAGGAGAAGCTGTCTGCCAGGGGCTGGGCCAGAGGCTGGGCCAGATTGGCTCTCAGATGGTAGAACTTTATAAATGAGCCAGGGCCAAGGACCCTCTTGAGAGATGCAGGGAGGCCAGGACAAGGAACCAGCTCTGTCCAGGTAGGGACTGGTGATGCTTCAGAAACAATTTAGGACCAGGATTCCAAAGACTCATCCCCCAGGCCACCTGCCAGCTGGGTGGCACTGTTTCAGCCTCTGCTCCTGTGTGGATCTCTGTGATCTTCCCTGCGAACCGAGACAGCTAAGTAGATTGAGGGGACAGTGCTGAGCTCTGGTAACTTGTGATTCCGTAACAGATCCTCCACTTAGCAGCCCTCAACCTTTTCCTCTGCCAGAAGGTTGTTCATAAGCACAACCAGCTCCCCTGGGCCTTGAAACACATAAAACAAGCTCCAGATTCTGTGCAATTCCCTGCGTGCTGCTCTCCCCATCAACAAAGCGGAACACCAGCAAGAGGGAGTGAGAGGGAAATTATTAGAGGGAGAACGTAGAAGCTGCTCTCATTTATTTTAAAAGGTACATCACTCACTGGTGTTTTATTATTAGTTACACCTGCCTGAGAACCTACTTCCCCAGTGATTTGTGACCCACAGTTGGGACCTGTAGCAGATCAGTGCTGCAAATCACAACTACAGACCACAGAGGACCAGAGTGGGCTGATGAGCAGGGCTGAGGCATGAACAGCTCTGGTTTTAGGAGCCAAGTGAGCCAGCAGCCTCCTGCAGACAGAGAGGACAAGCTCCCCAGAAGGAGGCATGTGAGGGACAGCTGCAGGAACCCAGGTGGTCAGGGCGATGGGCAGGCTTAGCATCAGAGGCTGAGGGACACATAGCTGGTGGCCTGGGGTGCCAAGAAAGTGCATCCTCATACAGTGAGCTCTGTGGCACCCAGGGATGGTGAGGAGGGAGCCTCCAGCATGCGCAGGAAGAGTCTGAGTTCTGCTGGGGGCGGGGGAGGCTCAGGAGTGGGGACTTAGCTCAGGAGGAAAGACAGATGCCCAGAGCGCCTTGGGCTGCCGGCCTGTCAAGCCTTTGGCTAAGAATTAGCTTTTTCCTTTCAAAGAGGGTGGAAGTCACTGTTTTCTTGTCTCCGTTGATGAACAGATTCTGGGTGGCAGGAGTCACCATAGAAACAGGTGCTATCTTAAGCAAATGAGCCTTATTAACCTTAAGAGTGGTGGAGTTTTCACAAGATTGCACATATAGGGTAGGAGGGAGAGCAGGGCTGGTGGGGGGAGAGCCAGGGTGGCTGGGAACCATGCTGCCATGGCTCTGGGTGTGGAGGCATGTGTGTGTGTGTGTGTGTGTGTGTGCATGGGTGCCCATCTACATGTGCTTCTGCAAGGCTGTTTCCCAGGAGGTAAGCTCAGTTTCTGCCTTTGCCCTAAGAACTGCGTACTTCCCCACCCACCCAAAGAAACCTCCATCTCAAGGCTGCAGCAGCCTCACGGAAACGCTCAACTCTTCCTCACTCCACTGTCCCCATTCCCCCGTGGGTGTCCTTTTGTCCACTGTACATCAGGAGCAGGTTCCTCCCAGAAGACCCAGGCAGCCAGAAGACACAGAAGGAGCAGGATACTGATACTGGGTGGACCCGACCTGTTAGGACCCTTCATGAACCCCCAGTCTGCCAAAAGCAAGGACACCATGTACCTCCCTGAGCTGATTTGAGACTCCTGCATGAGATCATGATCAGTGAGACCAACGAGAACATGTGTATCAATGTGAAGTGTGTCCCTCAATTGCTCCCTGCTTTCTGGACTGCAGAGGTTGAGCTCACCTTAGGCACAGGGTTAATCTTTCTGCAGTGTGATCTTATGGTCAGCAGATTTCCACCCAGCACCTGCCATGTGTTCTGTGTGCTCTGCTGGGTCTTGGTGGGGCATAGAGGAAGGTCAGAACGAAGAGCCTGCCCAGAGTGGGCCAGGAGGGCACAGAACAGGCTTTGAACATGGCTGTGGGTGGAGCTTTGAAGATGGGTAGGATTAGGATGAGCAGAAAGGAGAGTGACAAGAAAGAGGTGTGTATTCATCTCTGAAAGCAAAAGCAGCCAACTTCCAGACTGTTCCTGGGTTATGAAAGATAAATAATCGGCATCTTCCCTAGGATCCAGGGCTCTGCAGGTGGCTCCAGGAAGCTGGTCCGCTGCCCTCTGCAGCCCCTCCTCAGGCAGGACACTCTGCTCTGGCCAACTCTCATTCCAGGGGATAAAAGTGATTGTCGTCCCAGAGCCTTTCTGTTCTGCGTCCCCTGTAGTCAGAGGGGTGGTTTCCCCAGGGAGACAGGCTGAAGCCGTCCTGCCCAGGGGCCATGTGCCTGGGAGCACTTCATGAGGGGGACTTTCTATTCCTTTGACAATAAGAGTAAAGGGTCCCACAAATGCCCCGCAGTGGGGACAGGGCTGCCAGCACAGAATTGTCTAGAAGCCCAGAGCTGGAAGATTTGTCTTGTCCTACCCTGTATTTGATAGATGAAAACACTGAGATCCAAGGTCATGCAAACCAACCAGTGACACACCTTGGCTGCAATCACACTGCTATTTCTGCTCCCTGTCCCAACCTTGCTGAATGAGAGAAGCCACCATCCAACTGGAGGCTTCAGTGTGGTCCCTGTGTGATGAACATCCAGGCAGTGGAAGCAACGTTCAGGGCCCAGTGTCACGAAGAAGAAAGAGAAACTTTGCTCTGGTTGCTCTCCTCTCACCTCTCATCTCTGTCTCTTCCAAAATCAAAATCTGCTATTTTGTGAGCCTCACCTGGCCCTGGCTGAGAACCACAGTTTTAGAGATTCCAGAGAAGTTTCCCATCTACTCATCCCCAAGTCCCACATTATCTTCCCTATGGGGTTTAGAGGTGTCTAAATTCCCTTAATGGCACAAAGCCATGGAAGGTCTGGCTGAAAGGGTCACTTACAAGCTTGGGGGTGGGGCTCTTGAGTGATCTGGGGATGATGGATAGACTCAGAGGAGAACAGGACAAGAGGCCCATGAGGCCCGTGGAAGAGTCAAAGGAAAGAGAGTACCACACTCAGGCTCCTTCCTCTTTACCAGTGGCCTCTAATGTTTGTTTGTTTGGTTGGTTGGCTGGTTGGTTGGGTTTGGGGGTGGTTATTATTGTTGTTGTTACATAGTGAGACAGTCTCACTATGTTGTTCAAACTGGTCTTGAACTCAGCTATGTAGCCCAGGCTGACCTTGAATTTTCAGTGATCCTCCTGCCTCAGCCTCCCATGTGTTAGGATTACAGGCAAGTGCTGCCACACCCAGCTATGCCCCAGAGCAATGTCTGCTCTAGTGTTTTTATGGTTCCTAGGTTTGCATTTGAGTAATGACATGGAGAGGGACTTCTTTCTTTGAAAGAAGTTCTAAGAGAAAGAGGCCTGGCAGCTCCAAGGTGGGCCAGGAAGGAACCACCAGGCAGCATAAGCAAGTCTGAGCAAGCTTACAGTGCCAGTTGGCATGGTGTCCATGGGCTCTGGGCTATTGGCGGCTGTCTGGCCTGTCCCAGGGGTGGCTTAGAGCAGCAGGAACATCAGCTCAGTGCAGAGTTAGGCGAGGGGCACTTGGGGAACAGCTCTCGGGGGTATGTCTACACTGGTGCTCAATTTATATCTCTAGGAATCAGCGAGCCCTAGAGGGCATCTCTCTCCTGAGGAAGTGAAGCCCCAAGGTGTCAAAGCACCATAAAATAGAGAAAAATAAAACATGATTACTACGCCTAGCACCCTTGCTCTCTGGATACTGCTCTTGCTTTTTTTTTTCTTTCTTTCTTTTTTTTTTTTTTATTGCACTTAAACTCCAAGGCCTGTCCCTTCCCTGGCCTTCCACTTAGCACTCAGTCTGTGCTGCACAATTTAGCACCTGATTACATGCTCTCATTTCCTCATCTTCCCAGGGCACTTGCCCCAGTTTCCCACTCCCTCGGGAAGGCTGGGCTCTCCTCCCTCCTGTGCTGCCAGGGATTTGGCACTGTACCCAGAGTGCCATGGTGTTCTCAGCATCAGCCCTTCCTGGTCACCACCCAGCCAGCCTACTCACTCTGATCCCCTCCCCTTTCACACCTTCATCTCCTTCGCACTGCCTCAGGGCTCTCCCACCAGCAATAGGGAGACTCTTCCCCCAGTGCTGACCACTTGGCCCTGCACAGCTTCCTCCAGCAATGTCACAGCCTCCGCCATCTGCCCACCACCGCTGCTCAGGGGCAGCCTCTTCCTCCTACCACCAAACCTCCTGTCTCACCACCGGCTTCCTGAAGCAGCCTCTTCCTTCACTCCCGTCTTCCCCAGTTTCCAAACTCTGCTTCAGGGCTGCCCCGTAGCCTTCAGAGTTATATCAAATTCATCTACCATGAGTTGACTGACTTGGAGTCAGAGTATTCCTCTCGCTGGCCTCAGTGTCCTCCTAGGTAAGCTGAGGAGTCGGCTGCAGGGTCACTTAGGTCCTCTCAGGCTGTACCCATCTGGGGTGCTGACATTCCATCTGTCTTGTGATGTTCCCTGGTCTGTGCCAAGAATCTTACCTAAGGCAACAGGGCTAATGTGGCCAGGGTGTGCTCTTCCCAGAAAGAGCACGGAGAGCTCCTGGAGGGAACCGTCTTATCTGCTTACTGGGGACCACACCATTGATGGGGACCACACCATCGATGGTTAGAATGATCTGTTTAACTCAGCTCTCTGCGGGGCTTTATGGTGAGGAGGGGGCGCTATGTGAGGCTGCGGCACACGGGCATGCAGCACACACGCATGCACATGCGCACACAGACACACACACCATCTGAGAATTGCCAAGGGAACCATGTGAATCTATACGCTCAAGAACCTGATATTCATACCAACTTTCACTGTTTCTCAGTTGAGTTTTCATTGTGATTTGACTGCACTGGGGATGGAACCCAGGGCCTAGTGCGTGCTAGGTAAGGTCTGCCACTGAGCTATAGCCCAGGCTCTGAGTCACCCACCGCTTTTAATCCCTCTCAGTGTCTGCCAGCATCGGAAACCAACAATGGGAAACCATCCCTGAGAACTGACTTCATGTGCCTCAGGGCAGTGTATCTCTGAGGTTCATTGTCCTCTTGACCTTAGACATGGTCTGAAATTTCCACATTCAGTATGCAAACAGCACCCCTTAAAATGTCCTCAATACACACACACACACACACACACACACACACACATATACACACACAGTCTCATCAATGTGTATGTTGATTTCTGGCTCAGAAAATATGGTAAATTCATTTATATTTTACACTAATAAGGGATAGATAATATTGAATATATATATAATACAAAGACAAGTCAAATTAATTTGTATCATGCTGATACAAAAGGAATTTTTACTAGAACTTGATAAAATAATTTTTATTGAAATTTAAGATGATTCCACCTTGAAGGGTGAATATTCAAGAAAGTTTTGCAAAAGATTAGCAAGGAGAATGGGTCAGACAGCGCACTTCTACTTCTAGATATTAATATGCATTGTGAAACTGCAATAATTTAAAAATATGGTAGTAATGAAGAACACACAGACATATCAACACATAAAAGAAAGATCTGCAGCAGATTAAAATACTCAGATATGATAAAGTGTCCATTTCAAAGCAGAAGGGATTGATTATGCCACAAGTAGCTTAAGAATGATTGGCTATCCATTTGGGATGGGAAAAAGATATTGAAGTCATTTCTCCTATGGTAAAATAAATTCTAAGTGAATTACATAATTAAATCTTAGTTTTTAATGTTAAATTAAATGTTAAAATTAAGCCATTAAAGAATTAAAAATACATGAATATTTCTCAGATCTCAGTATAAGAAGAGACCATTTTATACATGGATGCAAAGTAAAATAAATGATCCATCTAAACTCATAAAACCTTCAAACTTCTAGCCAGGCATGGTGGCTCATTCCTGTAATCCCAGCACTCGGGAGGCTGAGGCAGGAGGATCGTTGCGAGTCCGAGACCAGCCTGGGCTACAAAGTCAGCTCAAGGCCAGCCTGAACTGCATAGTGAGACACTGTCTCAAAAAAACAAAACAAAACAAAACCCTTCAAACTTCTGTAAATAAAAGCACCCAAAGGTAAAATTAAAAGATAATGAACACATTGAAAAAAGTCATATATATATGAATATATGTATCACTTTGTGTGTGTATATATATATACACACACAAAGATATATGTATGTATATATATATATATATATATGCATACATCTATCTCACAAAAGGTCCCTTGCCCCTGATATATAAGCACTTATGAATCAGTAAGATAACAGTTGTGTATACCTCATAGGATTCTTGAAAGAAGTAAAGGAACTTAAGCAATACGTGGAGGACTGATGGCAGCACCTGGCACATAGCAGGCACTCCATAAATGTTAACCGCTACTAATCTATTTCTTAATTGATAGAAAAAAATTTTAAATGGTCAAAAGACATCGATAGGACTTTTTTACTGCTAGGGTTCAAACTTAGGGCTTGGTGAATGTTAGGCAAACACTTTAACACAAAGCTACAACCCTAGCTAGCATAAGAGTTCTTTAAAAAGAAATACAACATAAAATCATGAAAAATGAACTGGTGTGGTGGTAGCCAGTATCCTAACTACTGAGGCTGAGATAAGACAATTACAGGTTCAATGGCAGCCTGAGACTCTTAGTGAGAAAATAAGAAGTAAAAAGAACTGAGGTTGTAACTGAGTGTTCCCCTGGTTTCAATCCTTAGTATCCAAAAAAAAAAAAAAACTATGCTAGTAATCAATAGTCAGAAACACAAACAGATGCAAGAAACCATCTACCTCTCCCTACACCAGCTGTGACCAACAAATTGAATTTAGGTTTGTTTTAAAAAATAAAATAACATCTAGTGTCTTCTCATAGAGTGCTGGTGGGAATTGTTGAGAACTCTTTTTCAGGGTTATTTGGCTGCAAAAATCAAATGTCAGTGCCTTTAAAATGTATTCAGACTTCAATCCAACAATCCTCTTCTAGAAATTTATATTCAGAAATGATATCTACCAAATTAAGGCAGGACCTGCCAGGCGCTCTATTACTAAGTAAAGTATAAAGATAGGCAGCAACATTTTACCTGCAATGCTATGTGTCCCTGTGTAGTTTATGGTGGGCCATGCAAAAAAAGGGATTAGACATGACCTGTTCATCCAACGAGCAAGGGTTGCCAACTAAGTGATGGTATATGAAATAATATATGGCCATTAAAGCAAATGAAGATAAATATTAGAGGACATCCATAAAATATTTGTGACTTTGTTACATTAAAAGCAAATCAAAAATAAATGGAGAATAACCCATTTTGGATGCATGGCAAAACAAGCATGGAAAGCAAATGTACCAGAATGTTCTTAGTAGTCAAATCTGGGTAGTCGTGGTAGAATTACAAATGATTTTTATGCTTTTGTTTGGTCTTAACTAGTTTTTTCAAATTTTCTGTAATATTTATCTTTATCATTAGACTCTAAAGTGCTATTTAAAAAAATTGAATTGCAGGACAAGAAAATACGGTTGTCCCAGCTATAGGGGATTAGAGAAAATTAGGTAAGATCCCTTCCCCCAAGGAGTCTGTGGTTTCTTTAGGGGGCATCAAGGTGTCACCTGGGCCCCGCCTCACCACCAGTCTCCCCAGAGCACCCTGAGCACACCTCTGTCCACCCATTTGTCACTCTAAATTACAGATGTGCTCACCAAGATCCCCAAACAGGCAGAACCAGGCTCCTCTTCGCATCTCTAGAAATTCTGTGTATTCTTTGAAAGAGCAACATACATCTAGAATAAAAGATGATCCCTAACAAAGTACAAGTCAATTTAAGTACCCGATGTATCACCCAGGTGTTAGGATGAGCTCATAAGAGAAAAACATTGGTTCTGCCTGGGATGAGCTAGGAAGGTTTCATGAAGGAGGAGGCTTCCTCCTCAAAGCCACATGGAAGTGTGCATAGGATGTGACCAAGAACATGGGGCAAAGAGATGCAAATGTCACCAGAGAGTGGTCCCAACGATCCCTGCCTGCCCCAGCATTCTCATCTCTACTGAGAAGCAGCCAGAACGGTGCTATCAGGGCCAGGTCCTGTAGCCCTGCGAGGTGACCCATAGCCAGGAAGTTAATGGCACTCTTACTTGTCATCATTGCACCCAAAAGTCACCTCTCACTGATCTGTGACACATCCAACCAGCACACTGGTCTGTCCATACAGATTCCTCACATTTGTTGGAAGCCTTTTATTAGGAAGCCAGTAGATTTAAATATCAGTTCCCAAAAGCAAGGGCTTTGCCCAAAACTTACTCATTACTTAATAATCAGGGCTTAGGATGGAATTTAATGAATACTAAGTGCTTATTAAATGTTTGTTGAATAAATTAAATATGAAAACTTAAATATTGGCTTATAGGAGCCTGCAAAGCATTACACATACATGTGCTGAATCTATACACACTTCTGCGGCTGCCTTGTGAATATGCAGCATGTGTTTGTACATAAGATATGTAGAAAACCCAAAAATGAATGTGCATGCTCATGTATGCACGCACGCGCGTGCGCACACACACACACACACACACAGCATTTGGGAAAATATCAAAAGGAGAAGCCCACAGCTTTCTCAGGAGTCAACTGCATCCTTTGAGAATAGAAGCCCAATAAAATAGAATTTGGATGGTGTCACAAATAAATTTGCCTTTCTAAAAGCTCCCAAATTAAAATTTGAGAGGCTTGAACATGAGGACAGGATGGCAATGAATAGATATAAATTTGCTTTATTTGTGCAGCTCAGAAATCCTCTCTGTACCATTTCGGGGTGGGGAAAGCAAGCGGAGGGGAGGCGAAGAAGCCAGCCAGGCAGCACCGAGGCTACCTGTGACGCTGCCTCCTGCCCTCAGCTCTGGTCCAGAGCTTGTGCGCCCTCTCCCCACCCCCACCCCCACGCCAGCAACCCCTGCAGCTCCACTGCCTCCTGGGTCCCTGCGCGGGGTGGGGTGCTTTAGGCTCACGGTGCCTGTGAAACACCCAGCCTCGCCGTCCATCCTTCTGGCCCCCAGCCAAGCCAAGAGCACTGGCTGCCCCCCTTCCTCCTGCAGGAAGAAAGTCACCGCTGTCATCTTGCTCTGGCTTCCTAAGCCCTGGGGCTCATTTCGGGTCCCTGGCACTCACAGATTCCCAGCACCTCATGTTAAAGACTGTTTAAGGGTAATATAAACAGTTTGATCTTTAAAGAACCCTGGATGCATAATATCTATAGATAGTTCTGGAATTTTTATTCTAAAAACAATTAGCCAAAAAGCCCTTTTTATATGATATTTGCAACTACACTGACAGTAACAGCAATTAAACCCCGTCTGTTTGCTGAGAAAGGAGCCAACTCTCCATTTCTCCAGAAGCCTGTAAAATGTGCAAATTCGGAACTAGAGCGCTAAGCCTTCAAAGGTGGCCACGAGACCCTTTAAGGTCAGGCCCCCACGCCAGTTTTTGTCCCCTTGAACCCAATTGATCCCATCACCTTAACCAATCACAGCAATCCCAAAGTATTCCCAGCGTTTCCTGCCATTGCCGAGTCTTTGCCAAGCTGGGTGCTTTCTCTGGTAGCTTCTGTTCTCTGCACCCTCTTACCCATCCGTATTTCCAATGCCACCCCCATTTAGGATAGGGCTGGCTTCCAGGCCTACCTCAGTCTCGAGGGGTGTCCTCTCCTCTGACCTCCTATATCTGCCTCTCAAGAGGGGCTTCCACCTGACTGGGGGATGGTCAGTGCCATAGGGTTCTGTGCCCTATTGACCTGTGGTCTTCTTAAGTGCAAAACTGTGTCCAGCGCTGTGCCTGCATGGGAGATGAATACAACGATGATGAATGAATTCTTCAGCAGCCAGCTCCTACAAAGGCTGACAAAGGGAAGCTCATGGGTGCAGCACATAAAGACCAGGTTTCTGGGCCTGAGAGTTAGGCACAGGGATGTCGGGTAGAATTTAGAAGCCAATCATCCATCTAGACTCACAACACAGTTCTCACTCATGAATGCAGAGTTTCCTCTGATAGAATGCTTTCTTCAGCCTCCTCTGCATGCTTTCTGGAGTGGAGAGAGGTTTCCCAGCTTTTAATTTTTATCTACTTTTTTGCATTCACTCAACACATTTTTTTGTTTTGTTTTGTTTTTTAGGTTGTTTGTTTGCTTCTTTGTTTGTCTGAGACAGGATCTCACTATGAAGTCCAGGCTGGCCTCAGTCTCACTCTCCGTAATCCTGCCTCTGCTTCCCCAGTGCTGGAATTACAGCAATCCACTGCCACACCCAGCCTTCCAATATTTTTTTGAATGCTTTGTACACTCCAGGAGTTATGGAAACTCCCATGAATGCAACACCCCCACCCCCACAGCCTACTCTAGAGGAGGATGATGTACCACAGTAAAAGTAATGAAAAGTAAGCCATCCAGCAGATCAGAAGGCAGGTGGCACCCTGGAAGAGGAGTGTGTGGGGAGATGGGATGCAGACAGGATTAGAACTGTGGCCAGGGAGTAGCCTGCTGAGAGGGCAACTTTGGTCTGAAGACTTACTGCGGTGAAAGAGTGACACTCCAACAAAATTTGGGAGAAGGAGGCCCCAGAGATGAGGAACAACCAGTGCAGAAGGCCTGAGGCAGCTGTGGGCCTGGGTGTCCAAGGAGAGCCCAGGAGCCCACTATAGCTGCTGGAGAGCAAGTGCAGAGAATAGGGGCAGGTGGGCAGAGCCACAGCCCTACCAGTGAGCAGAGGAGGGGCCTGTTGTACTGGGGTCTTAGCCGAATCCCTGAGGCTGCTTGGAGTGATGGGTAGCAACAGGAAGAGCTCTTAGGATCCACTGCAATAGTCCAGGCAGGAGGGAAGTCCAAACTGGATCTACTCATGTCTAAGCAAGTGTGTGAGGGCTCTAGCATTGCTATGGAGCATCTGCAGGGGCACCCAGCCCCGGTAAAGCCGAGCTCAGTGAAAAGGAGGTACTGCCTTCCTGTTGGGGAGTTAGCAGACCCAATGGAAGAGAGGAGCCTTATTGTAAGGAAGGAGAGTCATGTTAGAAGGGCCTTACAAGGTCAGGGAACTGGGGAAGTCAGTAAAGCCCAGCTCAGGGTCACCCAGATTTCCCTGTGGGGCATGGATCAGCTCCAACCCCTAGAGAGGTCACGTTGGAACTCCGCATGGAGTGGGGTGCAGTCCTGTTGCCCTCTGGTTGCTCTGAGCTGCACAGATATTCAGGGGTTGGAGACATGGAGGAGGCCACAGCCCCAGCCCTGGGAGCTTCAGAGTCACCTCAGAGACAGTAGCCTCGCTGTCCCAACTGGCTGTGACAATGAGTTGGCATAAACTGGAAGCTAAGAGACCCTGGCTCCAGGCCTGGCGCCAAGCCCATCCTGAATAACAGCCGTCCAGGACTTCCCACCAAGCTTGAACACCTCGCATCCAAGGTGATTTCCACTTCCAAAATTCCACGCTTTCACAATCGCATCCCTTCCTTGACTCATTGACAGCCAGTTTTTTATCCTAATGACTTGGAATTCACGTGCACACACTTGGTGTGGAACGCTTGTCTTTCTGTTTCATTTTCTAGTTACATTATTCCAGATAATACTCCTCTCGTTTGCCAAGAGAAGGGGGGAAAATGACATTAATTAAAGATTTGGTCTGTGTCCTAATCAAAAATGTTGAAAATGAATGTATCATACTGTATGTTCTGTAATGTAGTCTGCTTTTTTACTTAGCAATATATCATTAACATTTTCCCATGTCAACACATAATCTTCCAAACCATGATTTGTACTGCAGAAGTAGTTTACCATATGGATGTACTATAATTTACTCAGCCTATCCTTTACTGTTGGACATTAGGTTGTGTCTTCATTTCTGATATATATTGTCACCAGCACTACAATGAACCAAGTTGTGAATGCACAGCTCTCCATTCATTCCCCTCTGGAGTGACTTTCTTAGGATAAACCCTCAGAGGTTAAAGGTTTTGTGTCTCCAAAGTCTTCTTGGTCCATGTTACTAAAATGCCATCCAGAATGTAGAAATTGCTATCCATTTAGAGTCCTAGCAATAGCTTGTGAATAGTAATCAGGACATCTTATCTCAGGGCTGAAGAAAGACAAAGCAAGGCTGTGGTCCATTCTCTTTCCCTCGTACAGGTGGGGAAACTGAGGTTGAGCTTGGGACTAGATATTTGTCTTGGGCACTTCCCACAAGCCCAGGATCAAGAGACACTGTTAGTGTCCCATCACCTCTGTGCCTGCCCACTGTGGCCCCACAACTGTAACTGTAACTCAGGCCATGGCAACCTCCGCCCTGCCCAGTGCCCTGCCCCTCATGCGCTGTGCCTTGCAGCCCTCCCATCTCTGAGAGCAGGCTGCCCTGGCCACTTCTGCCCCCGCGCTTCCCATCACTTTTCCCTATTTGCCCTCCTCTTCCTCCTCCTCCTCCTCCTCCTCCTCCTCCTCCCTCCTCCTCCAATGTCACCTCTGATGAAACCCGGCAGTTCTCACCCCATGGGTGTCTTGGTGATCAGGAAGAAATGCCTGATTCCAAATCCTCTCCTCACTCCTCTGTCAGGGTTTTCCTCCCTCCTCTGTCAGGGTTTTCCTCCCAAGCTGAGGCCGGGCCTCCTCACTCACCTTCCCAGGCACCTTCCTGCTACCTGATTTTCCGTCTGTCGCTCCCATGTATTCCCTTGCAGTGGTGTTTCTCAGGATGAGCCTCTCTGTTCCCAAGGCTCCACTTCCCTCTGCCCACGCCCTGGGTACCTGCCACCGTCTGTCCCTGTACCCTTTGCAAGGCCACTTGCCATGTGTTAGGCACAAACTCATCAGCTCTTGCCTGTCCCAGCCCTCACCTCCACCCCTTGCCAGTGGACAGCACCCTTTAGGAGTAAGCTGAGGGCACAATGAGCCCCTCAGGGTAGGAAGCCACCATAGCGCATTCACCTCACCCTGCCCCGTGTGGAACCTAGCGTGACAGTCATAGTACTCTATCTTAGAAGTCAGTATTTTACCTCTGTGATGCCCCAGCTTGACTCAATGACTTGAGAGCTGAGGCCACATTCCATTGGCCTTGTCCCCAAAGTGCATTGCAGACAAAGTAGTGGTGGTGAAGAAAAGCAAATTTTATCTCCTCTTTTCTCTTTGCCATCCTCTGCCAGCCAGGAATCTGTTCCAAGAGTCACTTTGGACTGCAAGGGAAGGGTTTGGGTGTCATGAGATCAAGTCACCTGCCAATTTGCTGTTATGCCTTCCTCCCTCGTATCTGCCAGTTTTTCAGACCTGACGAGCAGCCCTCAGGCAAGGTTAGTTTGAGATGTTAAGACCTTCGGTGATTCTTGCCCTCTGCCTACTTCTCCAGTACAAACTCATGCTAACTTGACTGATGGCCTAAAGCAGACCCCAACTCTCCAGCTGCTCTTAAATTCTTCCCTCTCCCTGCATGTGCAAATCCTACCTACCCTCTAAGAGAGGCCTCTGGGGCCTTCCTGAAGAAACCACTCCTGAAGCCGTCTCTCCTGCCTGATCACCAGAATCCTAATCAGAAGGACCAGTCCTCCCCCCTGTACCTGGTCCAGGGGTCTGTGTGTACTCTGATGAGTAACTTCAATCAATCCACTCACTGAGGGTTTGACTGTTCAGAGAAAGACATTGTTTTCTCTCTGCACTGTCAAGTTGCTCTAGCGAATCTTTGCAATCCATTAAGAAATGGGTTTTTGAAATCTAGAAATAGTTCTAGCCCTTACCATGGGCACCTTCTGCACAGTAAGGCAAACATCTCAGGACATTGTCACATGTCAGAGCCCTCCCTGCCTACAATACTAATCCAGAACTCTCCAGAATACATGGATTAACTCTCTGTCTCTGTCTCTCTGTCTCTGTCTCTGCCTTTCTAGGAGACAATGGGACACATGGCAGGAGCAAGGGAAAGAGCAGGAAGTATTCTCTTTCTACTCTGCTGGGCACTTTGTAAATATCGATTTTCTCATTTCATTTTCTCTACGAAAGAATCACAAACACCACTAGATGTACAAGGGAACCTGGTTCCGAGACATTAATACACTAATCCAGGGTCACACAGCTGGAAAGAAGCAGAGCTAAGATCTGAACCTAGCTTCACTGGTCTCTGACACCCCGTCATATCCAGAATCAGCTCCTGGGCAGCAGTGAAGCCCAGAAAATTGGGCCCCATATCTCCCTCCTCTAATAACCGTTGCCTGGGGCTTCCTCCAAGCTAGATTTGCAGGACCTTGTTCCCCTTTCTGAGGAGGAGGCAGGCTCAGGGAGGACCAGTAGCATCCCCATGTCATGCTGCTACCAGGAAGCAGAATTAGGCCCATCTGGCTCTGTTGTGGCTCTGATCACCCCTGCCACCCTGTCCCAGCTTCGTCTCAGTCCCCCTCCTCTCAATGAACAGGAGCGGGATCTGTGGCCAGTGGACCTGTCCCAAACCAGTCCCCAGTGTAGCCACAGGGGTGTGGCCTTCTCTGGGAGCACACATTAGAGGATGCTCAGAATCTTGACTCAGCCACAGCTCTGTCCCAGCTACTGGACAGGAGGAGGCAAGACAGGCCCCAGTCAGAGTCCCACAGGAGCCTCGGGAGCCCTAGTTCCATTTCCCAAGGCCAGGCATCCTTGGTTGGAGAATACTGTGTGCCAATGGCTACTTTTTTCAATCAAAAAAGAATGTTCAGGGCACCCCTGAATTTGGCCCTTGCTTGTATCTTCCCATCATTTAAAGAAAATGCAGAGGGGAGCTTGCTGAGCAAAGCCCCTGCTGTCCTGAGACTGGGCCTCAGACAGCGCCAAGCTCTTCTTCTCCCGGGGCGGTGGGAGGAGCTCCCGGGACACCAGGCCTGGCCGAGGCCACTCGAGCAATCCGTGCGAACGGGTGCCTTGAGGTCTAGGCTATGTTCCCAGCACCCCTAAAGGGTGCAGAGGTGCAGATGAGGCCCCAGGCATTTCCCAAGGCCCTCGCTCCGGCTCACTGCCTTTCTCTGGTGACAGAGGGTTATGTAACCTGGGAACAAGGGGAGCCTGGAGTTCTCCCCAAAGCCTCAGCAGTGAATCAGTTTTTGCTGCCGTCATTTTCTCAGCAGGAATCTGCTTTATGCAGATTGGATTTAGGGGCTTTTCCTGGATGCTTCTGTTTCATTTAACATGCAAGGGCTAATAACTTGTCACAATTCAATAAGGCGGTGGTTACAAACACCCGGGAGGCTGCTTATTTAAATGCAGGTTTGTTAATTAGCTTCTCTTTAACAAGGCTTGCGCTAAATCAGGCTCCCGGCTGGCAGCACCCAAGCCTGGCACATCGTCCTCTCCCCCGATGGGATGGGAGGTCACATGTAGTCACTGGCAACAGGGTCAGAATTCAAGGCGAGAAGGCCTGTACCAGCCGTTCCACTGCCTCAGTTTCCCTAAAGTCAGCATTCAGTGACAAATTTTAAAAACAACTGCAAGGAAAGCACACTCTATCTCTTCCTGCCTGCCCCAGCCCTTTTTACTGCCTCTGATTCCGGAGCCCCTTCGTTCTTTCCAAGGGCGTGGTTTGTGTTTATTGTGGTTGTTCTTTCCTGTCTCCTCCTCTTCCACTAACACTTCGGCCTCCTGACGTTCTTGTCCGCTTACACATCCCCCTGTGCTCAATTTGGGTGGCAAGGATGCCAGGAACAGGGACAGGAGAAAGCCAGCAAATAGCCTTGCAGACCCTCTCTACGTAGTCCTTATGACCACTAGAGCTGGATGTCCCCAACCTCCTCCTACCCATGAAGAAGCAGAGTCTGGAGAGGTTATATAACCTGCTCAAGGCTGGGACAGGGACCTGGAGGGTCTTTCTGGGTTTTTCCTCCAGGTCTGACTCTGAGGACTATGATCTGCCCACTCCTGGTAGACAAGAGACACCAAGAAATGAGTATGTGTCAGGTGGCATTGTTCATTACTGCCAGCATAATACTTGCAGCACTGAGGTCTTGCTGAAAACACTGACCCTAGTGGGATCCTGCTTCGATCACTGACCATCAGCCACAAGAAAGCTGTGGAAAGCCCCAAAAGACTGTCAGCAGCTGCTCTTGGTGGGCCTTGTGTGAATCCCAAGAGGGTAGCCCTAAGCACTGACACTGGGGAGCAATCCCAGCATTGAGTCAGAGGCAATGGGGAGCCGCCCATGCAGAAGTCCCAGGACCCATGCATCCAGTGACACCCGCTGTCCCAAGTGGATAGCCACACCCATGTTTGTCAGTGGCAAAGCCACAAAGAACATATACTCAATTATTTCCAAGGAAGAACTGAGAAAGGACCAAAGTAGAAAGGGGCAATGTAAATGAGGTTAGAAAGAGGGACAGACACTCTGAAGGTTGAGGCAGGAGGATTGTTGCAAGCTCAAGACTAGCCTGGGCTACAAAGTGAGCTCAAGGCCAGCTTGAACTGCATAGAGAGACCCTGTCTCAAAAAAAAAAAAAAGAAAAAGAAAGAAAGAGGAGAGAGAGCGAGAACCCTGAGCAATGCCAGGTTGCACGAACACTTCCCCCAGAGGGTCTCTCACACCTGGCAGTGCCCTTCCCGCAGGAGACACCAGCTGTGCTTCCACATGAAGCAGGCCCCTGCTCAGGGCCCTCCAGCTGAGGCAGCAGGCAGGGTTGCTGGTAACTGAAACCTCGTGGGGTTGCCACTTCCTGTTATGGGTCTGGGCAGGCAGGTAAAGAACCCTGAATGTCTTCCCTGTGACCCAGCAGAAGCAAACACCAGGAGTTGTGGGAGGTTGTTTACAAGGCTACCAGCATGGACACTAACCTCCAAGTAGGATATGTGTGCACTTTCATTCTCAGATCAACCTCCAATGAGACGGTCTGTAACCTTCCAGAGAAGCAGGGCCCAACATTTTTGGTACCAGGGACAAGTTGTGGAAGACAGTTTTCCACAGATGAAGTGTCAGGGTGGGGAGGAGAAGGGATTAGTTTCTTTTATTAGTAGTATCATGCTAGCATCACCATCTCAGCTCCACCTCAGATCATCAATCCAGTTGTCAGAAGGAGCAGCCAAACTAGATCTCTGCACACATAGTTCTATTGGACCAGAGACCCAAACTGGATGAACAGTGTTGGGCTGCTCCCTGAAGAAAGACATGCAAACACACACAAGGGCCACAGTGCTCTGGTTACTGGTCATTCACCCATCCCTTGAAGCCTGTTCAGGAGTCCTAGGTTAAGAATTCCTGCTTGAAGAAGATATATGCTCCTCGGAGGCCACTGCAAGAGGCTTCCTGCACTGGGGTCCTGGCCACTGTCTGAAATTTGCAGTTCTCTGAAACTCCCTGGTGGGTGGCCTGGGCATCTTCATACCCCTGGAGGCATGAGTCTGGGTCCTGATGGCTTTTCAAGGATTTACATAATGCTTAGCACATAGTAGGTGTTCCACAATTATGTGTTGAAAGAAGGAAACGTTTCCATATGTTCTGTGATTTTGTACAACTCTGTTTTTATAGCTTACATGAATGCTCTTAATTCATACCAGTGAGCCCACGGGTCAAGCGCCTCATGTCATTAAGATCAATATTGTGGCTTTTTCAAGGGAGATCTGAGAGGGAACATGGGGTCTGGCCTTTCACATCCTCTGCTCAGGGTTTGTGCATCCACACTGAGAGACCTCGCCCTCACTCACCCTGAGACTAATTCTCTAAGCCACTAGATTCCTCTGTCCAATCAAGGCTGGCAAGGGTGATAGCATGGGAGCTGACGAGGAGGAAGGAAGATGACCACACCCCAAACCCTGTCCTTCACCACACACACCAAGAAGGAGGAGGGGAACTGGGGCCTCCAAGCCAGTGCCTAGGACATGGAAGCAGCGTGATGCTCCAGCCCATGGCTTTCCTGGGCCATGCTGACATAGGCCCTGCACAGTCACCTCCCAAAGATACCCTGCCTGCTCCCTCTCTCTCCCAAAAAGAGACAAGGCTGGCCAGCCATCTCTAAAGTCCAACATGGGCACCTCCAGACATGAGCGGAGAGGGCTCTGAGCCTGAGCCAAACTCAAGGAGCAGACATGTGAGGGTCTAGAAGAAAGGCTGAAGCCAGACAGGAAGTTTGGTCTCTCCAGATGTCTCTGGGTGGTTGGGCCACCTGACATCACCAACTGAGGCAGGAGTGGCTGTGTAGGAGGCAGGGTACAGGGGGAGGGAACTCCTCCCCCCACCCAGGCCTTGGAGCATTTGAAAGGCAAATGTGCTGGGTTGCCTAGGGAACGGGAGAAAAGGGACTTCCCTAGCACCGGTGACTAGTAAGGGATAGAGATGAGGAGCTGTGATGCTGAGAAAATTGTTTCCAAAAAAAAAAAGTAAAAAAGCAGTGACTAAGCAGCCCTGGTTATGTAAAACGATCCCTGAGGAAGTGTGGGGAAAAGCCTGGAACCCACCCCCGAGTCCCTCCTCCCCACTCCCAGTCCTAAGCCTGCCGCCTTGGGAGTTTCCACCAGCCCAGCCCCCTCCCATTCTCCCGGAACTCCCTACTCCTCCGCAGGACTGCTAGGAGGAGGGCCCTCCCAGCTGTCTGCCAAGGACAGCCCAATAAGGTGGGTAGGGCAGAGCACAGACCAGGGACTGCCCCATCCTGACCTCAAAGGTGACAACTGACAACTGTGGGGCCCCTGTTCAGAGCATGGTGCCCAGGGTGTGCCCAGCACGGGGAGAAAGGATCTTTCCTGTTCTGAAACTGAGGCTCGTCCACAGGGAAAAGAGAGTTCCAGATGGGAACCTTGACGCTAGTCCTTGTCAACTGTGCGTGCAGCCCTAGAGAAATGACCTAGCCAGGACAGTGTCTATGCACACAAGGCTGTGGGGGTAATTCACTTAGACAACTGTGCACATGTAGTTGCAGACAGAGGGTGACACATGGGAGGCCCTCCACCTGTGCCGGTCCCCTTCCCTCTTAGCCAGAAGGAACCCCGGAGGTCCTCTGAGACTACCATGAGACTCTCTTGGGCCTGGAGTCTACACATCACTGATGTCTGCCTATATTCTCAGTCCCCAGTGAGCATGAGGCAGGGTGAGCCGGGGCCTTTAGGCCTCATAATTCCCACCCAGGGACCATTTCCCAGAAGGCTCCTCTTGAAAGCAGCCCAAGAGAATCAGGGACTCTTACAGGAGTGATGAGATCTTGTCACTGAAAAAACACTCATCCGAGGTTCAGGCAGTATGGCTTATGCCACCCTGTGAAACAAGGATGTCTGTCCCTAGTGAACTTGACCGAGGCCTGAGGGATGAATGAAACTGACCCATCGCCTACCCTCAAATGAAAAAGGAAGATATCGGGGAGTCTGTTCTGTCCCAACATCCCACACTTTACCAAGCAGTCTTCTCTCAAGGGTCTGTTTAATCACACAAAAAGAGAGCTAATCACCTTTTGTATGCTCATGCTTTATAAGTCCAGTATACAAAGAACACCATCGCAAGGACTTCAAGGCCTGCAGCCCATCGTCTTTCTAGAGGCCCCAGAGAGGGGGAAGGAGGCCCTCTGTTTCTTTCTTTCTTTTTTTTTAAGCTCCATTCCCTGCATTTCTCTTGCACTTACTCTTAAAAGGGTCCCCTAGGTCCAAGGGACAGACTGGCCCACCCTAACAGCAGAGACCACCGGAGAGGTGCCCAGATGACCCACCCCTTCCTGTCCTGGCGGCAGCTCACTGGCGGCTCTGCTCCCGGCTAGGCCCAAATCCAGCTTTTCCCAAGCCCAGTCGAACCCACTGGGCTTTCTCCTGGGATCCTCAGTACCACCTGCATTTGCTATTGAATTTGAAGACTGAGCTGAGCATCTTTTCTCCAGACTTGGCTTTCCTGGCCCCTCCCAGTGGGAAGCCAGGGCTAGGGACGTAATAGAAGTAAGAGGAGGGAATTTGCCTGACTGATGCTTCCCAGGAGGCAATGACCAGTTTCCCAAGAACTCTACCTGTTGGTAGATGGGGAGGGGGGTGCGCGGACCAGCCTCAACTCTCTCCCTGGGCTTTTAGTCGCTGTATAATGGGGGGCAAAGGGTACTTGTAATCTGGGACTTAGATCCTCCCTGAGACCCTTAGAGCTCTGCCTAGTGGCTTCCACAGCATCCAGAAACCCCACCCCCACCCCTGGTCTTGAGCCACAGCCTGAGCTTCACTGGCAACCTTTGACGAGTCACTTCTTTGCACCTCAGATGAAGAAGCTGCACATGGAGGCTGGTATCAGCTGTCTCAGGGTTGTGCAGAGAATGAGCGCCTGGGACACCAGGGTCCTCAGAAAACACTGCGTCTAAACACAGGGTGCCTTGGTCCTGTCTGGGGCAGGGTCCTTCCGTGGGGAGTCGGCATCTCAAGCTTTCCTCTTAGCACAATGGCCCACACGCGTGGGGAGCTGCGAGGCAGCTGACTCCGAGAGGAAACCCCGTGTCCTCCACCTCCCCCGCCTCCCATCCCACCTTCCCACCACCTACTCCCCAGAGGCCTGTAATTGGTGTTGTGAGGATTAGTCACCGAGCCAGCGCAGAACTGCCACCCCCACAGCGCAGACCCCCCACACAGGCAGAAGGCTGAACGGTTAATTGGAGTTCCTCACACCTCCGAGGACAGCCTGCCTGCCAGGGATGACAGGAGTCAGGGCCTGGGGGGGCAGGGTGGACACTGGCCAAGGACTTGGCCTTCCCCGAAAAGGTTCCTCCACATGTCCCCAACAAAGCACTGCATGACCTTCAGATGGCCATGCAGGGCAGGGAGAGAAGGCCAGGGCAGACTGTCCCTTCAACCTAGGGGACCCTTTTAAGAACAGGTCCAGGACACATGCACAGAACAGAGCTTAAAAGGAAACAGAGACCTTGGTGCCTAGCTGACAACCAGACAGAACTTCCAAAACCTTCTCAGAGGCTGACTGGAAGAGCTCTGCTCAGGCCTGTTTGGCTCAGTAGAAAGGGTGCCCGAGCCCTGGTTCCCAACATCGGTAGACTCTTTGCCCTTTCAGAGTCACAGAAGAGGAAAAGCAGAAACAGTAGGAGGGCCAGGGGACACAGTTGGGCCGCAGTGGCTACCATTATATGCAGGACACTTGCTGCAAGCCCGCAAAGGCCGAGTCACACAGTAACACCTACGATAAGCATGTTCCTGTGTGCATCCCATAACTGCTCCTGCTGGAGGCTGAGTGGGGTGCTGCGAGGAGGCAGGGCCCAGGCTCAGAGGTCAGCTCCCTGATTTGGCTGTTGGGGAAAGCTGGGGATATTGACTCTGAGAGGAGTGAGGTCACTCATCAGTTCATCTGTGCCGAGCCCCAGCAGCACAGGTGACACAGACACCCATCATGGAGCTCAGGTAGACTCAGGACAAGTAGAGTGCCAGGTGCAGCTGGCGCCCAGCTCTACGGTACATTAGCCAACCCCCAGCCCAAGCCCAAGTCCAGGGGCCACAGGAGAAACGAAGGTGCCAGTGGTGGCCGCTATCTGGTGGTGCTGCAGTCTCCAGGTTGTCCCCTCCTCTGGGGGGACTGTCCCACTTCGAGTTAGATGGGGTAGTGATCCTGGGAGGGGACACAGAATGGGGGACGCAGCTGGCAGACAGAGTCAGGCTGCAGTGTCTCCCTGAGGACTTGGAAGTCAGAGAGGGAACAGCACCGCTTTCCCCACACCCCCAGCTGCCCGCGCAGCTCCCCAGCCTCATGTGTCTAATTGGATTCCCTCTGCCTCCTACAAGGTTATCCAGCATGCCAGGAAAACACCTCATGGTCTGATTCTCTCCTCCCTCTCAAGAGGAAGGCTGGGGGCTTGGAACAGCTCTGCCATTCACAACATTTCCCCCGCACCCTCTCGGCCCCCAGCTCCAGGGCAACAGGAACGCTGTGCAGGTTGAGGAGCTTGAGAAGGGTGGGAACCAGGGACTGAGCCACCTGGTTGCCTTCGGCTGTCACAGGAGACCTTGTCAGATGGGACCTGGCAGCAGCAGGGGCCTGCCTGTCTCCTCCAGGGCCCAGGGGCTGATCCTGGGAGCTGTGTCCTCCCTAGTTCACATAGATCTCAAATCCAAGAAGGATCCTACCAGCCACATCTTCCCCACCGGCCACTTCATTTCCTACCATACGGCACCCTAAATCTCCTCTGCTGCCCGCAGCCAGGGTAGTGTGGTCACAGCTGTCCTTCCTAATGGCATTCCCCATGGCAACCTGCCGCCCAGGTGTTCCGCAGCTTCCTGGTTGCGCTCTGGGAAACACCTCAGCGCTGGACTAGCCACACTGTTCTAGGCTTGAAGTCCAGTTCTAGTCAAGGGGCCTGTGAACCCACATCTTAGGCAGCAGAAAGAAGCAGTTTCTGCCTTCTGCTGAGAGACTTTTCCTCTGGTGTACAACATCCTAGAGGCCAGTGTTGGTGTCATCTGTGAGACCTACACAACCCCTAATGTCCTAGGTGCCCAAAGCAAGAAGTGGGAGGGGTGACAAGAAGGCAGGGTGGCGGGTCCCTATGCCTCATGGTTGACATGACATCCTCGCCATCCACCGAGGACAACCCCAGCCAAGCCCAAGGCAAGGGACCAGGCTGTGTCTAAATGTAGCCCTTGTCTTTTTTTCTACCAAGCCCACATGGCGTAATGGGCCTGCGGGGTTCCCTCCTCAAAAAATGGACATGTTACTGTTCGATCCTCACGAAGCAGAGATCCTTCTCCCTCCCCAAATTCTCCTCCTCTTTCTCCTTTTCTGATTGCCTCCACCTCCACCACAGTTTTCTCCTCTAAGAGTCACCATCTTCCTGTTGTAAGAGAAGGGGCGAGAGACAAAGGGGATACAGTAGCTGGGGAGGAAACCTGGAGTCCTATCTTTTTGACGTTGAATGCAAAACTCCAGAAGAACCTCTGCAGGGCAAGGGCCGCATGCCCCACCACTGCGGTATCTTCTTCTCCCTCCGTCCTAGGAGCCACGCCCTCTATTTCTACCCTGTAAATGTCAGAGATGCCACAGAGGGAGGAGCAGGAGGAGGATGGAGAAGAGAAGGAGGAGGCGTAGGAAAGAGAGGAGGTAGACTAAAGGGGGAATCAGGGAGGGTGAGGCAGGGGGTGGATTCTTACCCAGCTACTCTTCCCCAGCGGGCCCTGGCCCATGCCCCTTGTCTGGGCAGCCACCTGCTCTGTAACACTCTCCCTTGAGACCCCGCTGTGGTGACCCCTTGTGCCCAGGACCCATCCCGTCTCTCTACCAGGACTGCCCTCCATGGGGCTCCTCACCACCTGCCATGGCCATGACTCCATGCCACCCTAGCAAGTGGCATGAGGCACGCTTTCCTTGGGGCTTCTCCGAGAAGAGGCATTGACCGGCATTGGCTTATTCAACCAGCATCTTGGATTCTCTGATTAGAAAAAAAAGCCAAACAACCATCCCCGTCTTCCCTAATGAACCTAGCCAGTTACTGACATCACTAAGTGACTGCATTTTAAGCGGTCAGGAAGTAAGCAGGGGAGTTAGAGGTGGGGTGGGATCTGTTTGTAGCTAGGGAGAGAAATAGCACCCAAAATCAGCAAAGGCACAGGGGACTCCACTGAGGAGGAACTAGTGGATGGAGGAGCAGCAAGGTGGCATGGACACCTGGAGGAAAGACCAGTGACAACCAAGGTGCCTCAAGCCATGGAAACCTCCTGAAAACCACAGGAGCTGCCAAAAGTCTGTCTGTGTCTACCAGCTGCGGCACAGACTGGCCCTTGTACCCTGAGGAGTCTTCATGTTTTCTACCAAATCCCATCTATGAGTAAAAAGAGATCTGGCAGGAAGGCAAAGGGTTTGCAATGACTCCTGTACCCCTAAGACACTCAACACGTGAGCCCCAGCTTTGGCCTTTCAGGATTCCATGCTGTGACTGAACCACTGTCTCAGGTGAGGCTTTCAGGCAGAGAGGGAAGAAGGGCGCCGGTTCCAAGCGGTCCCTAGCAGAGGTACAGTAATGGGAGCCAACCTGGAAGCTGGGCACAGACACCGTGTGTATCAGAGACCTCCCACCTTGTCCCAGGGGAAGCCCAAACCACCCTGGCCATCCCTGGGGGGCACAGATGGCCCGGAGGAGCTCACTGCCACTGCCTCTAGAATGAAAAACCCTCCCCTCCAAGAGCCAAGGAGTCAGGCAAGCCTTCCTGCCCACTCAGAGATTCCGGAAGCCCTTCCAGCCGGGGAACCCGCCTCCCCAACCTCTCTCTCACTTCCTCTGTCTGTCTCCTTCTCGCCACTCCTGCGAGTGCACAGGAGGGCTGAGGGAAGCCCCGTGAGCCTGTGATGAACGGAGCTAATTTCTGGTTTGCTGGTATGCCGCAGAGGCGCTGCCTCCGTCCCCCTCCCTCCCAGCAAACCCTCTCCCACACACAGACAAATAGGCTGCATATTTAATTGGAATTCCTCACACCTACAGGGTAAAGCCTTGTCAGTAGAAATAGAGCCCACAGCCAGCTGGCTTCCCCCATTCCACCCACCTTGTCTCTTAAAAAGAAATCCCCCCCCCCATACGTGAGCACCACCCACGGGCCCTTGCACATCCCTCCCAGCATGGTTGTAAAGGAGGGATTGGTTGGCAGAGCTGCTCCTTGCCTGGGCTGTTACAGCTGGGCCCACCCAACAGAGACCACCCAGGCCTTCTGCCTGGCAGACAGGCCCTGGAGGCCTTTTCTTTGCCCATTTTGGGAATTCCCTTGCCAAAGTTCTCAGGGCTCCAGGGTCCCTGATGGATGCTAACAAGAGATGCAGGCTGCTAGGGTATAAAGGAACAGGTGGGTGGAGAGGAGAAGGAAAGGAAAGCCCTAAATCTAGACAGTTACCTTTGAAGGGGCCTTAGCATCCATCTCCCTGATACAGGTGGAACATGGAGGACAAAGAGACAAAGGAAGAGGGTTAGGGCTGCAGACCTGGGCGGGACCTTGGTCATGGTTCCAAGGGTGCCACTCTGCCTTTGGCCTGTGCATCTCTCCTTGAATGCAAAGGGGAGGCAGTACACAGAATATGGCAGGACCAAGGGAGAAAGGGCTACCTGGGAAGGCTCAGAAGGACAAGGGTCCAGAGGGCATGAGACGGGCCTACTAGGAGTTCTGCGGGGAAGTCAGATGGGTCTATTCCCATATGGCAGCATGGAAGGAGGTCTACGGGGACAAGTTAGGGCAACAGAAGGCAAAGAGGGTGACAGGCCTTAAGGGTGTCCTGCCCCGGAAACATACTCTGGGTCAGAGAGACAGAGGGGACCAGCTGCTCCAGAATGGGGAATCCTTATCCCTCTTGAGGTGACCTTGACATTCAGGGTTAGCAGGCTCAGCCCGGTTTGCAGGGACCCTGGTGGTGAGTGATTCCCATCTCTCTGCCTTTCTCTCTGCGGATCTCCTCCTACCCTCTCTGGCTGCGGCTGTGCCTGGCACAGGCCCACACCAAGCCAGTGTGTCAGCAGTAGGCAGCTGTCTGGGGGGCTCTGAAGAGTGCCGTGACATCCTCATGCTTCCCCACAAAATATCATCTCAGTTTGCCTGAAAGTTCACCATTAGTGACTCATTTCTTTGGGTTAAACATAGCCCTCCTTTCTTAAACACAACCGCTCCGGGAAAGAACTCATTGAGCTCTTGGTATTCCAGGGTGAATGGGGAGACCTGGGCAATGGGGAGCCACAAAGGAAGGCAGGAAGTAGAAGCAGAGACAGGGAGAAAGAAGAGGAAGGAAAGTTATTGAAAAGAAAGAAATGAAAGAAAAAAAGCAGCAAGAGGCAGGTCCAGCTCGAACCATAGCTGCCCCACAGCAATCTGAGTGACCCACCTTAGAGGCTGGAGGACACCCTATCTGGCTGGGGTGTGGGAGTCTACTTAACTGCCCTGATCAGAGCTACTCTAAGTACCCTCAGGGAGCGTCCATCCTCAGCTCTCCCGGGATCTTCTGCTCAGAGCAGAGAAGATCTCTGGCAGAGAAACAGGGACAAAATGATACTGGGGAGGATACAGGAGCCGGGAGAGATAAAGTGAGCAGGACCTCCTCAGGGAGAGACTCACCAGTGAGAGAGAGATGGAGGTATGAATGGAGGAAAAGCCCCCACTCATTCACTGGTAACAAAGCTGATGCCAATATTGTGACCATCCCTCTGGGGACCACAAGGCTGAGGAGGCCTCTGCAGGCCTCAAGTGTGAGCAGGAAGTTCTGGAGGGAGTGAGGCAGGCTGGGCCTCAGGAGGTCCCCAGAAGATGGTGATATAAGCAGGAAGAGACCTCAGGAGCCCAGCTGAGAAATCCCTCTGGCTTCTACCCTTCCTAACCTCACACGTCTCCCTTTCCTTCTTCCTCCAGCCACAGTCCTCCCCTCAAACTCTCCACCCTGCAGGAAGTGGCCCGTCCACCATATTGAAACCATCCCCTGTGTCTCCCTCTTAATGAGCCAGGTTAAATATGCTGTAATCAGAGTAATCATACACCTGGGCTGGTTCTCGAGAGAACTGCCTTTTGTACTGTGATAGGACATTAATAGCAATTATTCTGCTTTGTAATTGGAGCTTTAAGTACTAATTCAAACAGCCAGAGGAAAACCAATTAGTGCTAATTTATCTCTATGTGTTTTCCAGAGCTGGTGTCTGTCACACTGTGAAGAAATAGGTTGGTAATTAGTACAGTTGGGTGGTAGATAGAAGTAATTATCAGATTCTTTCATTTTTCTTGTGGGGGGATAGATAGGGGGTGGGGAAGGCCAGGGTAAGTTCTGTAAGTCTTTGTTCCCTTGGGGTTTACAGGAGCTGCTCAGGTATTGCTGAGAGACAGTTGGGTTCCATTGGAGATGCCTTGAAGGCCTTACAGGAGCTTTCTGGCTAATCAACCCATGGAAAAATCATCAGCAAAGATATGGCAAGCCATCTTGCCTATTTGGGTGAGGGAAGTCTCATGAGCTGCCCAAAGCTGACCATGGGCTCAAGGAGACAGTAAGACCTGGGTCCTAAGGCACCTGTCTGTCCCTATCTGTGTAGCCTTGGCAGATGTGCTAAATCTCTCTATTGCTGCTTTCCTCACTTGTAAAATGAACATAAAAATACCTACCACACAGCATTGTTATGAGGATTAAATTAAATATGGAATGAATCTGGAACCCAGTAGTAATAGGCATGAGTTACTGAGTACATACAGTTCACCTGAAACTCTTCCATGCATTACCTCTAATAATCCAAAGCTATAGGCTAAACACGGCGGCACCATGTCGGATGTTTCCCTGGCCTGTCCAGACCTCTCACCAGCCTGACAGCCCCGGAGAAGTTGCTTAATTGCACTAAGCCTCAGATTCCTCATCTATGTTAACACTGGCAACAACAGTACCTTCTGCATAGAGTTCTTGTGAAGATGAAGTGGGCAATGATCATACAGCTCTTAGGGGAATAGCAAGCATGGAGTAGGAGCTGCAGGAAGGTCACTCGTCGTTATCAACGTCACTATGTTATTTCATTGCATATGGTTTTGTGGTAATCTGTGCAAATCCTCTATTGAAGGTGGTAGATATGATATCATAAACAGATTTTATTAAATGCCTGACACATACTCCGTACTGCGGGCAGCTGGTGCCCACTATTTAGAAACACAGGCCAGCAGCCCTGACAAAGGGAAAGGCGGTGCTAATGGCACCTCACAAAGCTTCTCCCTTTGCAGCACGCTTTCACATACACGATTCCAATGACTCCTCATGAGCGAGTAGGCTGAGGATTCCTTCAATCCTCGTTTTCTTACAGGTAGGAAAATGAGGACTGGAGAATTGAAGTGACTCGCTCAAGAATGTGCTGGCATTGGTAGCTAAAGTCAGGTGTTTTACTGCAAAATCTGCAATTCCAAAATCTTTGTTGAATGGATACGTAAGTGTGGCTTCCACTAAAGCACAGACCCTAGACTGCAGGGTGCGTATACTTCTTTGTGAGGATCCAGGTTGATCAAGGGGTGGCCTGTGGGCTGGAGCCACAGAGTTCTCCCAAGGAGAAATGGTATGGTGAACAGTTGGATAGCTCTCCTCTTGCCTGGGCAAGAGTTACAGTATTGAACTATAGACAGTCCCTGACTTAATGCTGGGTCAACGTAATGGTTTTTGAAATTAGGATGATGCAAATGTGATCCAGATTCAGGAGAAATTATGCTTTAGAATTCTGAATTTTGATCTTTCTGCAGGCTAGCAAGATGCACCAGGGAACATGACTGTGACCCAGGTCAGTGGCAGGAAGCCTCAGCTCCCAGCTGGCTCTGCAGTCAGGAGGAAAGTCCCCAACAGTAGGATTGCTGTGCTGCTAAATTGATGTGAAGTGGATTAGGTAGACTGAAATTCATCTATAAAGGCCGGGGGTTTATCTCAGTGACATAAGTGTCTGCCTGGCAAATGTGAAGTCGTGAATTTGATCCCCAGTACAAAAAAAAAAAATTCATCTTCAAATAATGATAATTTTCATTTAGGATGAGTTTGTTAGGGTATAACCCTCTCCTAAGCCAAGGAGCATGTCTAGTGGGCAACGCTGGAAAATCAGAGGTTACATTTAATGATTTGGAGACCTAGGACCTCTCCTGCTCACCAGAGACCCAACCCCACCCCACCCACTGATGAAGTCAGGGGACCTGCTTGGACCCAGGAGGCATTTGAGGTGTGACCCATGGGTGTAGCAAGAAGGAGGAGGTTGGAGGAGATGCAGCCGAAGTAGCTGTCTGAGGAAGGATGGGACAGACAAGTTTTAGAAGCACGATTAGACAAGGAGGGGAAAGGCAAGGCTGTAGCTTAGGGACAGATCTGACCAGGACCACCTCCTACATGTTTACTGCTCTCCTGACGGGACCCTACCTTCCGCCGACTTTTACTCAAGTCCTGAGTATCTTAGTACGTTATCTGGTGCTGTAACAAAATACCTGAGATGGGGTCACTTGTAAAGAATAGAGGCTTATCTGACTTACAGTCCTGGAGGCTGGTTAGTCCGATGGCATGGCAGCGGGCATGGCATTCACTTGGCATCTGGTGAGGGCCTCGTGCTGCATCATAACATGGCAGCAGGCACCTCATGGCAGAAGGCAGAGCAAGCATGCCAGCTTGGCTCCCTCTTCTGCTTCTTACAAAGCCATTGTATCACCAGGGTAGCATTTCAAAGGTAGCATTAAGGAGGTCAGGCTGACCAAGGCAGCAGAGGAGGGAATGGATAGAGATCCATGAGGGAGGAGGGTGGCAGGGACACGGAGAAGGAGAAGGGAAGAAGAGCAGGAAGCAGGCTCATGAGCAAGGGAAAGCGGCCAGCTGTGCATGGATAGAAGCAGTGAGGACAGTGAACTGGGGCAGGAGGCACCACAGTGGTCAGACTCTTTTCTTTTTGGTTATGGGTACTGTATTTTCTAAATTTTCTACACCGAGCATATTGTTTTTTATAGGAAGAAAAACAATGAAATTTTCATTTTTTGGTACCGAGCGTTGAACACAGGGCCTCACACAGCACTTGCGCTGCTGAGCTGTATCCTTGGCCCTGACATTTATATTTTAGAAAAAAAGAGACATATGCAGGAGACATTTTGAAGGAAGAGCTAACAGAATTTGATAAGTGACTAGATACAGGAGATAAAGGAGATAGATGGATCAAAAATAACTCCGAAGTTTCACGAGTGGGTGAGGGAAATACCTGAGTGAAGGTGGTGGTCTCAGGGAGAGGGTCGGCTGGGTATCCCCGGCTGCTGGCTGCTGCAGGGCCGTCACGTGGTCACAGAGGGTCTCTTTGCAAAAAGACCTGAGGCACCCATGGAGAGGCTGTTGGTCTACTCCTCAAATTGCAGGGTACCCTGGGGCCACCTAAATTAACCCTAAACTCTGAATACCCTATCCCCAGGTTTGTGGTGCTGTTAAGGAACCATGGTGCCCCCCCACACACACACACAAGAACCAGGCCAGCTTCCCCGCTCAGGCACTTGGGCTGCATAGTTGGTGTGAAGAGGCAAAGGCAGGTCTGTAGGAAGCAAGGATGGCTTCATGGTGCAACCAGAAAGCCAGGGGGATGCATGAGACTGAGGTGGGACAGAGGTGACAGGATGAGGCTTGGGAAGGTCCCAAAGGACCCACTGCCACTAGAAGTGCAAATCGAGGAAGTCCAGCCCTGAAGGATACAAGTTGCATGTCTCCCATAAAGAAAGGTCTGTGTAGATCCTAGCTTCCAGTCAGTGCCCCCTCCCCAACTGTCCAGCACCCAGGTACCCACTCTGCCTGGCCCCTGGTTCCACTGTGGTCTACAGAGGCCTTGGATGTGGTAGGACCTCAGAAACCAATGTCCCCAGGCCACACAGCACCAGGATGGGAAAAAGCTGTCCCCTCTGGCCTCTGGAGCCATCTGTCTTGTATCTGCTGGTGACACTGACACAGCCAAGGGTAGGTCTCCCAAGGCTGAGAGTAGACTACTGCCTCTGACTGGGGCCAGCAACCATCCCTCCCCCCACTGCCCACCCCACCCTGCCCTCGTGTTAGGCCTGGCTCCCTGTACCTCACCTCAGAAGACTGTAGGGACTGGGCCCAGGCCTCACCTGGGGCTGCATCACTGTTTCCTTGGCAACCAAAGGGGTGATCGGAAAAGTGATACAAAGCAAACAAAACAAGCTCCACATGGGTGGCCCAAGAGCAGTCACCTCAGCATCCTGGGGCCTTGATGGCCAGGCTGAGAGATGCCTCTCTGGATCCTTATCCTGGAGCTGATTCAGGATGGGGAGCTCCAAACTCTAGGCCAGTAAGGAATGCTTTCCACTGCTCTGTGGAGCTGTGTCACCAGGAAAAAGAAGATTCCTGGTGAGGGGCCAATCTGTGCCAGTGTAGGTGCTAATGAGGCTGAGACTTCAGGCTCCCAAAGTCAGTCATCTGCCAGGGGGCACCACAGAGGGGCCACAGAGCCAATGAAAAGAGCTCAGGGCAGTCCCTGTGGGGGAAACCGAGCCTGCTGGGGACCTCAGAGCACCCAGGAGTCCTGAACTAACATCATCACCCCTCTGTCCCTGCCTAAGGCCCTAGAGTATTTGGGGAACTTCCAGCAGGTGCTGTCAGAAAACCCCTTGCCAGTGTATAGTAGGATTCCACAGTGGCTTTCAAATACTTTTTATGAAGTTACAAATGCGTATGCCAAGGACACAGATCTCAAGTGAATTCCTGTACAGCTTTTTACCTGTGGAATCACCACTAAGATCAAACTATAGATTTTCAGTACACCAGGAGGCCCCACAAGCTCCCCTCCCACCTCCACACCTCCAACAATGGGGACATTATTTAGACCTCTGTGGCCACTGATTGGGCATGTTCTTAACACCATATAAATGGCATCAGATGGCAGATGGTGATTTGTGTCATGGTCTTCTGCCTCCAGAGTCCGCCGAATGGCTGTGGGAAGCAGCCGTTCACTCCCTTCTCTCCCTGTCTCACACGTGCCATGCCACTGTCCTTTGGATTCTCAGAGGCTCTCATGTCTGTGTCTCAGTTGGAGGCTGTCAACTGTGACTTTCTCTCCTGGCCATCTGTGACCTTGGGGTCAGGCACATCCACACCGCTAGGCTCAACTCCAGGGTCCTACTCCTCTTCCACCCTGCAGAAGTCACATGGGGAAGACAGCAGGTCTGACAACATTGCAGGGATAACCTTGAATTCCCTCTCATTTCCAAGAGAAAAAAATAAGGGGGGATTATTCGAAAACAGCGCACTTTATTATTAGTAACATATTTGTCTGTGATACATCTCACAACTGCTGGTCCCACACCAGTGTGTCACAGCTTTGAAGCTGAAAACTGCTAGTCTCAGGGGTGTGATTTCAGAAGGAAAGGAAGGCCACTTCCTGCCCCCGAAATACCTCTTTCCTCCACCCTGCTGCCTCCACGAAAGTCTCGCCCCAGTCATTTTATTGCACTGCAAAAAACAGCTCCTTTTTAATTGCACGGAAAGAGAATAGAGAGAGAATCTCTTTGTCCATGGTGCCCCTTAGCGTGACTTACAGCGGAACCGAAACTCCTGTGTCACACCCTTGCCCTTGTGTGGCCCTCTCTCCATTCCCACCACACACTGAGGAGCGTAGTATTGTTATCCCTGCTTTGCACATGAAGAAACTGAGGCACGGGGAGGTCACAGAACCAGCCTAAGGCCACATGACCATCAGGTGGCAGAGGTGATCAAAGCCAGCTTAAGCTCCTCCAAAGCTCATGTCTTGACTCACCAGGGGGCAGAGGGACAGAAAGCCCTGAGTGTCTGTGAGCTGTGAGCGGAAGACAGAGAAGCCACACTGAGGATGAAAGTGACACCCTGGGGCACAGAGCAAAGTGATAGGGAGAGAAAAAAAGAGCAGCATCACCGCTTTCACTGGGCAGGCACTTTTCACTGGGACAAAATACCAGACACCTGTAATTTAAAGGAGAAGAGGTTTATTTTGACTCCAACACCTTACGTGTGATATTTCAGTCTCTACAGAAACGCATGTGAGGGGTCCTCCAAGCCCCTTCTGGAGATGAGAAGGTCCTGCTCAGAGTTAGGTATATCACCACAAGGCTGCAGCTGCTGTGAAGGCGAGGACCGTAGCTGTTTGGTGGCCGGCGTGTTCCGCCGTGTGTGATGTCAACTGGGTGCTCATTACCTATGCATGGACCTCACTGCCCAAGTCTTATGGATGTGTATGGCCATGTGGGGCCAACCCTGAGACCACTGTGTCCTTGTCACCAGATGGCCTCACAGCACCTGGCCTGGCTAGACATGTAGCATGAGTTTGACGGAGGATGTAAGGGCTCAATAGGGAGGAAGGTGTGTTTAATTTCCACCCAATGAGGCCAAGGGGCTGCCTGCCTAGATCTGCTGCTGCCCCTTGGCAGGAGCTCCTCCCTGCCAAGACAGCACCCACACTGTCTGTGATTTCACCATGATGTGTCCCTTCCCTTGGGCCCTAAATGCTGGTCCCATGGTTCACCAGACTCATAACAGGGAATCATTATGTGCCAAGTACTGTATTAGGCTGACATCACAAACTATATGAGACACCGTCACATCCTCGGGATCTAGAAAATAAGAGGTGTACCACCATGCTTCAGGGGAGGGAACCTATGGAATAGGTCTCAATGGGAGAGTCACCAGGTCACATTTGTTTCATGTGATGCCAGCTTGGGCAGCAGCAGCCATGGGCAAATAAGACAGCAGATGTTAGTGATGCCTCAGCAGTAGGGACAGTAGTCCAGACGTGGGCTTATGTGGGGCTACACTCATCCCTGAAAAGAGATGTTTCTGAGAAAGGAACAAGAATCAAGCAGCTACAGGATAGAAGGCCAGTGAGCGGGAAGCTCTCTACTAAATCCCTGCAGGTCCAGCTGTATCCTTTGATATGACAAGGAAATGGGGTGCGCCCAGGGCAGGGGAAGTCAGTCTATTCTCCACACCCTCAGGGCCAGGAGCATCCCTGAAGATCACAACTTCCATGCGGAGATGTGCTTGGTTCCTGGATTGGGGGTGGGTAAGTCATAGCTAGGAACAAAGGCGATTATCCCACTCCGGGACACATCAAATACTTGTCTGATGCCCACTCTGCGTCTGTGCCCAGGCTTCTACTCAGAGGAAAGCAGCAATCACAGAGTGGGCTGGACCAGGCTGCAGGGCCCCAGTGCATGCGCCACTGTTCCATCAGCTCTCACTTGCAAAACACAGATTCAGAGATGAAAGTACTAGAAACTCAAACACAACAACCACAGAGCATCAAACCCCAGACATGCGTCCCTTTGATGCTCAGGGTCCCCAGGAACAACACTGATCACGTTCCTAAGAAGCCAAAGCCAGTGCCAGTGCTCAGGTTAGGTCATGGTGGACAGTGGGACTGTCAGCCAGCTTGGTGCTTCTGGAGGATATGCGTATCAGGCAGCCTGTGGTGCATCCAGCAACAGCTCAGAAGGAAACAGCCTGGGTGTGAGGACACAGCTCAGCAGAAGCACAGGGAGAAGAGTGAATCCCAGAGACATGGATGGGAACAAAGGCAGCCTGGCCAGATGACCCAGGGTGGAGTCCGTGTGTGTGTGTGTGTGTGTGTGTGTGTGTGTGTGTGTGTGTGTGTGTGTGTGTTTTAGACTCAACTGAACCCTCTCCAACCCAAGAGTCATGAGTACTGTACAGCAGCTTAATGGAAGCTCAGATTTGCTGCCATTTTTTTTTCTTTTTCCCTTGGGGAAGAACTCTGAAGCAAAGTGATAAGGTCCTTAGGATAAGAACTCCTTGAGAGCAGGAGTGACCCTGGCATGTAGAAGTCACCTGGTGAAAGCTGTGTGGTGGATGAAATGAGTGAAAGAGTTGAAAGCTCTCAGATAGAAGAAAAGTTCATCTTGGCCATGGGGTGCCATGCAGAATTATAGCCATGGTAGTTGTTGCGGAAAGGTTGTTCTTTCCTGGCAATTGTTGAACAGGGATAGAGCTTAAGAGAAGGCATGAGCTTTCTGGCAATGGTGATGGCTAATTCTGTGAGGCAGGCACTCATAATATCCCCATTCTCAGCTGAGGAAGCAGCAGAAGCAAAGACACATGAAGTCCCTTATCTGAGGTCAGGCAGTGGCAGGCAGCAGTGTGAGATGTGAAGCCAGGCCTGCTAGCTCCAGCATCCACTACTCTTAAACCCTCCCAACCATGGGAGCTATGCCACGTGGACTGGACCACCACAAGGGGGGACCCAGAACCAGGAAGGCACAAGTTCTTGATTGTGAACATTGTCACAGGATCCCAGCAGCAAATGAATGGGTAACTCTTTATCGCTTTGTTGCTTTGCCCGTGATTGTTCTTCTGAAGGAAGAGTTGCTTAGGACCATTCTTTTTGAAGTGGACACTGACCTGGCAGTCAGGAGCCTAGGGTTCAGCTTTGCTGTAGGCAGCTGTGTGACATTAAGTGATGTACACGGTCCCTCTTGGCAAAGGTTCCCCAACTGTAAAACTGAGAGCAAAGAAATTCTCTACTCCCTTCAACTTCAGCATCCTACGGTTCTTAGTTTTGTTGTAGAGGAGGAAAAAGAAGACCATCAGAGACGCCCTGCTCAGTTCCCTGTGCAGAAGTAATTCTACCTCTCTGGCTTCTGCCATCTTTTTCATCTTTAGTGTCGTGGTCACTAGAGAAATATCAAGCATGAAACCAGGTGGATCAATACCAGCTCACTCATCCCCACGGAACTTGGCCATTTCCTCCTGTAGGACTGAGAATCTTAAGAATCTAGGGCACCTTGACATTGACTTTGCTTTTCCTCTACCAGGAACAAAGGTGATTGTCACAAAGACCCAGAAAAACTAAGGGAGCAGAATTCTGGCAACTTCTGCAGATAGGCATTTTGCAGAAATGCCCCTGCCACATGGCCTTCTGCCCCTGTGCTGCTTTATAGATATATAGATATATATTTACGTACATATAAATATCCCTTCTCCCTGAGGGACAATGAGGTTTAACCAAGTGGGAATTCAGCATGATTTGCTAGGATTCGCTGCAAAGGAATTTTGCTGGGGTGGGAAGTAGATTCTGTATTCAGGACACCACCTAGTTAATAATAATAAAAAAAACTGCACAGCTTCCTAGAACACACACGATTTCCGTGTGTGTGTGTGTGTGTGTGTGTGTATGTGTTTTCTTTAAATTAAAAAAGGGTGTGTTATTTCCCCCTTTTTCTCTAATTTAAATTGTAATGTTTTTTTATTTGAGACAATAAGAAAACTAACAGTGGGGTTAAATAATTTGTTGAAGGGTGGGGGATACAGGAGACTTCAGGTTTGGGAAAAGGGGGGTAGGGAACTCAAATCTGCCAGTAGCGGCAATAAATGCAGAGTTATGCCTAAGGCATAATATATCAAAGAAAATATAATGCATCCAGCTTAAAACTAATGATTGCCATATAATTAGATGAGAAGCATTGTGCTATAAATGTGTATTCTTTAGCGTGCTGTGATTTTACTGTAAAAAGAGAGAGAGAGAAAGAGAGAGAGAGAGAGAGAGTGTGTGAGCAAGAAAGGAGACAGAAAAACACAGAGCCCAGCAACATACTATAAAAAGAACCCTCTGTTGACTTCTCTGCTGTTTAGTATTCCCTGGCTGTTCTCCCTCGGGAGTGTGTAATTAGTACTTTATGAAGAGTACATTTAAAGCAGTTTAATATTCACCTCATTCAGTCTGAAACAATGTGATCCATGCTTAGACAAATCAGTGCTCCTTGCTGACATAATCTGTCAGAACATTACCTCTGAAAAGACCTTTCAAGAGGTTCGGCTGTTAATTAGTTGTCTATCATGTATAAACAGAGCAGTGAGCAGAAGGGCCTCGACAGGCCAGAGGGATACGTTGGGAAATGCATTTTGTATGAATGCGGCTCGCAGGGGGGTCTTCTCTCTCCGTGCCTCCCTCCTCCCTGCAGCCTCACCCCGCCACGTCTGCAAACCACACATGCCGTGGCCGCTGACGGGACAGCAAGGCGTTTTTCCTTTGGCTTCAGTGGGCACCACTGTCCCCACCCCCAGAGAGGGCTGGGAATGCTGCTAGAGGTGTTCTCCACATGCCACCGACAGCTCCCAGGGACAGGTCTCCCTGCGAAAGAAATGTCAGCTGTCTCCTCTGTCCAGGAAGGGAGATCTCACACGCCCTCTAGGCTTTAGGGCCAGGCAGGGGCCCACCTCCTGCCGGCAGAGAACATAAGGGTCACGTAGTCCAGGCCCTGCCTTCAGGGTGTGCCTTCGCCACAGTCCACCCTAGGTCAGGTGTGTTGGTCCTTCCAGCATGAGCTGCCTCGCACCACCCTCCTTTATTGTGGGCTTGGAATATGGCACATGAGGCACGTCCTAGAGTGCTGGAGATGCTTCTCAACAGGAGGTCAGGCCACCATCCTGGATCCTGCCGCTCTTGCTGGGCTGCTAGGATGATACAGCTGGGCCCTGCAAGGACTCCCTCCCCCAGAAGGGTGGCATTGTTTCCATTCGACTGGCCTCCACGTCCATTCTCAGGCAGCCCACCTTCCTTGGGGACCTCAGCTCCTATAGCCTTTTATTCAACACTGATGTCATGAGCATCCATCGAGCACCTACTATGTGTCTTTATCGTGCACCATGTTTTAGGGCAGCAGAAACGCCTGAGTCATGGTCTCTGTTCCTGAGACATTTGCAGGCCCATAAATTTGTAATTACAATCCAGGGCAATTATAAGTAATGTAGGGGCAGCAATATAATATCATGAGGAGGAGGACGAGCGCTGCAGTCAAATGGTCTGGATTCGGATTTCAGCCTGATCACTTAACAGTTAAGGAACCCTGGCCAGTTATTTAGCTGCCCCAAGCCTCAGTTTCCTTGTCTGTAATGGAGATAAGAACATCTCCTCACACATTTGTCAAAAGTGAGTGAGATAATGCAATAAAATGCCTAGCACAAGGCTTAGTGTGTAATCAGTGCTCAGTATCCAACTAACCTTTACTCTGAAACAGTACAACAGCAGGGCCAACCAGTGTCTAAATGTAGCTCTGAGGGTGTAGAGGGTTTGTGTAGCGTATGTAAGGTCCTGGGTTCCAATCTTACACCAGAGGGGTGGGGAGAGAGAGAGAGAGAGTTCCCAAAGGTAGAACAAGGAGCCACTACCCATGCCTAGGTAGTCTTGGAAAGCTTCCCAGTGGAGATGACTTTTGAGCTGCAGTCTGCTGCAGCCAAAGTGGTGGAAGGGCTTTCCAGATAGAAGAACACACCATGTCAGGGTAAGGGGGTGCAGAGATGAGCAGGGTGTTTGGCACATGTTCAGACATTGCCCTTTGGCAATGAGTCACACTGCTGGTGACAGCCTGGGCGGCTGGTCCCAGCAGAACCCTTCAGAATGAGACATAAATTGGCACCGGCTGGGTGCCAGTGGGGTCTTCTGGCAGCCAGGGAAGCATCACTTCTCTTTTAGTTCCCAAAAGGAAGAGTCAAGATCTCAAAGCACCCGAGCCTGGGCACCTCCCTAATCCCGACCTCATGGCACGGGCGGCCTGGGAGGAGGCGGTGGGGTGTCAGAGTGCAGCAGCCACCTCTGTTCCATTGTCAGCCATGGCCCGGGCCGGACAGGAAGATGGGCTCACAGGGACACGCAGACCCCCAGCAGCCCCTCATTCCCAGACAGTGCTCGGTATGGGGCCCTTTTATCATTAATGCAAAGCACTGACTTGGACCTACCATAAACCACCATAAATCAGGTAATTAACTCTGGGGAGGCTAAATGAGGGATCCAAAGGCATATGGTTAAGCAACACTGGGGTTCTAGGACTCTCCTATGTCCAACCTCCCAGCCACCTCTATACGAGGTAACCTACCCTCCGCATAACACCAATGTGCAGGCCAAAGAAGGCCGTGTTCACACGGCCTGTGAGCTAACCCATTGTCAAGGGCTGTAAGACAAGAAGCACACAGACAACAGGGCACTAACACCAGATGTGTTGCACCGAGCCCCAAGCATCTACCTGGACCTGTCCAGAAAGTTTGCCATCCCAGAGACAGCCCAGGGGACCAAGTGGAAAAGTCACAGCAGGAAAGACAGACACACGTCCGTGGCCATTGCTCCACTCCTAGCAACCCACTCAGTTCAAAGCATGTTCAGAAATGTGTCTGGTACACAGGAGATGGGGCTAAAGGACACCAGCAAATTCATCCCTGTCTGATGATGAAATCTTTCACACGCCACGTCTCCTTCCTGGAGTCAGCCTCTCCGGCTTTGAATGAAAGATGGAAAAGCTGAGAAGTGGAATGACTAACAGAGGGGTGTCTGGTGGGCATCTTCTCCAGATTCTTTCCATCCTACCACGCTGGATCTGACCTCCAGGCCATCTGGCAAGGGGAGCTGGGACACAGAGAGGCCAGGAGCAGCCCAGGGAAGGGCCCAGGTGATTGGGTATGAGGGCAGCCATGGTAGGGTAGTGACAAGCCTTCATCCCCGAATACCCTCCCTTCTCATATGGATCCAGTTTCAGTGCATCCCCAGTTTCCTTGTTCAACACATGCCCAGTGCTCTTGGACCTGTTTCAGTCACTGAGTCACCCCTCAGAGGAGCACCCCAATGTGTTAGATCTGGAAGGGTGATCTTGGCTCCCACCCACAAGCTCTGCAACTGCCCTAGAGGGCAGGGAAGCCTGGTTCCAGTGGCAGCCCTCCTGCCTGCTGGCTGTGTGACCAGTGGTGGTCCCCAAGCCTCTCTGTGCCTCTCCTTCCTCCCTGGGAGCAGAGTGAGGGATTCCCCACTCCTCCCCGGCCCTAGCAAGGGATCTGGGAGAGCAAATGAGGTCATGTCTGTGAGCTGCTTGGCGGAAGGAAGCAGCAGGAGACGCACAAGTCCGCATTATCTTCTGGGGCTGGTTGGGCGGTTGCCATGAACTCGCTGAGATGTGGGAGTGTTTGAAGGGCCTCAGAGCCAGCGCTGGGAACACCGCGGGAAGGCATGTGTCACAGCCAGTTTGGGCTTCCAAGTCTCTGAGCTGTGAGTTCAAATCCCATCTCAGCCGTTTACCAGCTTTGACAAACCCCCCAACTGCTTTCAGTCTCAGCTCCTTCATCTACGAAATGGAACAGTTCCAAACACAGAGGGTGTTGGGTTAATAACAATGCCTGGCACAGTACGGACACTCACTATGATGACTTTCGTGGTCCTGTCCTCTCATCAGGACACCTCACAAACACTGACTGTGCACCCTTCTCCCTGGGGACAGCCTTCTGCTGAACAGAAGGGTTCAGCGGCCCACAAACTGCCTTCTGAACAAGAAAAGTGGGCACTGAGGCAGTGACCACAGGGCTTTCCAGCATTACCCAGGGTTCCTAGGAGCCCAGGGACCCTAGGTCAGAGACTGCAGCGACCATGTACTTCTGGGACACCTTTCCTCTTGAGCAGTGGTGATTGCTTCTTGCTCTCCTCTTGCAAATGCCAGACCTCAGTGAGTCCCCAGGACTCAATGGGACAGACACATATGAGCTATCTCCCTCTGGCCATTTTTTGCACCGCAAGAAGGGATGCAAAGGTGGGGCTTGGACCCACACGGAAAAGGCCTGCCTTACTGACCAAGCTGACCCAAGTGGTCATGGGATAGCAGCTGAGTTTGAGGGAGCTAAGGCCAGCCAGGAAGCTGTGAAATCCATCCAGCAGAGGGTGTGAGAACCAGGCACAGACCAGCCAAGGCCTCGGTGCCACTCATAGCAGAGCTGCCGAGCCAATCTGGACGAGACTGTCTGAATTAGTCACCAGTTTTGACGAGGAGTTAAACCAGTTACATAACAGCCTCCCTGGCTCTCTTCAGTTGGCTCTCCAAGAGCTGGGGCTCTCCGGTCTCCAGCAGGGAGGGTCACATTCCCAGAGCCCAAGGGCTAAGGTTCCAGCACTGGCCCTCCCCAAGCCTGATTCTGCAGGGCCAGAAGGAGGCGCCAGCAGCTCACCTCCTGCCGGAGGCTGGCCACTTGCCTCCCCTGCGATCCAGTGCTAGTCTTGCAACCCACAGCTCTAGGCTAAGTTAGCCTGGAAGATCCCCCAGACAGTGAGTTAAACCGTTCTGAACTGCTGGCAGCTCAGTAGCACTGCAGGCAGGCACTCCCGGGCCCACTCTCCCTGCTGAATATACAGTAACCCATGGTGACAATAACTACTGGCAGGAAGTGCTGTGGGGACGCCTTTCATTCGCTGTGCTCAGGTCAAGGCATTGTCGATGCCACAAAGGTGAGGAAGGCAGGGGCCTAGGCTTTTAGGCCGATACAGGCAGATATGGGCACTCTGAGCCACCAACTCCACTTCCTGCCAAGATCAGGTTTGACCTCTATGCAGAGGTCAGTGGCAGCAAGCAGAGGTCAGCCTCCACCAAGAGCAGCCCAGGATGGAGCCGGTTTCTTGTGGCCAGCTTTTCTTGCTGATACACTCATTCCGCTGCACATGGCTGAATAAAGCACAATCAGCATTTCCCAGTATTGATGATGAGGATGACGATGATGGAGGCGCTGTTAAAGAAGGTGACGTGTGTCCTAGTTTGGCCCCAAACCCCAGGGGCTTCAGTTTTCCCTCATGCCTATCGGTGCTTCTGCTGCATCCACTGAATGACAGAAAACCTGTGGTGAGAGCTTGAGAAACATGTAAGGATCCCTCTGACCTCATCATTCGGGAAGAGTCGCCATTGTGGTATGCAGGGGAGCCCAGCAGTCACTGAGAAGGGCAGAGGCATCTTGGGCTCTCTCCCCCTTCCCAAGCCGGTGCTCGGCACTCAGTGATACCCACCAGAGGCCACTCCCCTAACTCACCAGGCTACCAAACTCCTGAGTGGGAAGAGCCAGAAGGGGCCTCCAAGGGCTGCTGGTCCAACCTTCCCACTTTCCAGATGAGAACACTGAGGCCCAGAAAGAAGAAATGATTCATCCAGGCCGAAAAGCTAAGCAGTGACTCAAGGTCTCATCTCCTTTTGTTACACTGGGAAGTGAGGGGTGATAGCAGTGATGTGTGTGGAGAATCTGTCAGCCTCTCAACCTGCCAAGGTCTGTGTGATCTATACTTCCTGCCTCTCTGGCTCTGTACCAGACAGATGACAGCTCTGCACAGAGGGAATAGTGACTGTCCTGAGGAGACCACACAAATGGCCGGGGTACCAAGCCAGTGTCCAAGGCAACGAACCTCTCCTCTCTGCTCGGCCTCCTAGAAAACAGCAAAAGGTTTACTTACCTTATACCCCACCCCTGCTTGCAGGCAAATTCCTGATGAAAAGACTGATTCCGCTTCTATCTCCCAAAGATCTCTCCCAGGTGTCTACTCGACATAAGCTTTCCCAGCAACATTTGAAGCCAATTAGAGAAAATTAGGGAATGAAATAGGAAACTTTCTACGAGTTTAGGCCATGAAATCATGTATTCACTCAACAAACTTGTGCTTTGTCTTTGGTCTCTCCTATAACAGAGAGATTTTTCCATCTGAAAATCCCCTACCAGCAACCCCCAGCCCCAGTCTCTATTTTCAGACTTTCCTTTCCCATCATTTTCCCCATCTGGGACCCAAACCTAGCCCACACCCTGTCAATGAACGTGTAGACTCGGGTAGAGGTTGTGGGAAGGGCCCGGGCAGACTCACACCCAGACAGATGTGCTCTGTTCCCTGCACAGCTGGCCGGGCGGCCCATCTGTGCTCACTTCCTGCCTGCCTGCTCCAGCCCCTCACACCTCCCACGCAGAGGTGGGGAAGTCTAGTCCATAGACTTTTTGTCTCAGTCCAAAAGCCAGTGTCGAAGCGGCCACCGGCATAGCAAGGCACAGAACCCCAGCTCCTGCCCTTCCCACTCCCAGGCAAGGAGCGGTGGCCTGGGAAGGACTTCAATAAGGTGGCGTCTTCCCTTGGGCCACTCTGGAGGGCTGTGCCTTGGACCTCGACTTTCGTCTCTTGGCCGCTGCTCAGGAGCTGCAAGGCTCTGAAGTCCTCCCAGCATCCTTCGTCCTCACGAAACACCCCCACAGTGTCATTGCTCTGGCTTCATCACTTACGCCAGGTGCCTTGAAGGGAAGCAAAGAATCACTTTCAAAGAGAGTTCGATGAAAAAAGATGTGGCACTCTGACTGCAGACTCCTTATGGAAGGAAATAGCTCCTGCCATCCTGCTGCTGGGAAGAGGTGGGGTTTACTTTGCTGAAAGGAGGTGCCGTGTCTCTGAACCTTGCTTGTTCTGGGGTGCTTACAGCTCCCTCCTGGATCCTAAGCACAGAGCATCCCCTCTCTGGGACCTGAAGGACAGCGAAGGCTGCTCTGCACTTCCTGTGGGAGGGCCGCTCCGCAAGGGCAGACTGTGGGACTGCACTTTTTTGTCCTCCGGTAGCAGGAGGTGCTCAGGAGGTGCATGCTGAGCTGGGCTGCCAGCGTCCTCACCTGGTACACACTTGGGTCACACAGCAAGCAGGGAACCCGACGAACCTTTCCAGTCTGCAGTTAGGAAGCACCAACCATGTGGGCGATCAGGAAAAGGTGAGATGCAGCAAGGTAGAGAGTAGAGACCTGAATGTGGAGGAAATGAGAAATCCGAGTGTGAAATTAATGAGCAGCCCCTACTCAGAGGCCTCTTCATCAACAGGGCGACCTAATGCGTTGGGAGTGAGGCTGAAAGATGGCAAATCATTCCCCTTTCCTAGACTCACAAGACCCTTCAAAGGGTGTGTGATCCCCCAGAACCCCACACCTCCTGATCAGTGGCCTTGCCTGGATAAGAACTGACTTCCTTGGGTGAAAATGAGTGTCTGGAGCAAGAGCCCATGCCCAGGCTTTCCAGTGGCACAGGGACATGCCTTCCTGCACCACCATCTGTGAGTGACAGTAATTCCGGTCGCTGGGCTCCCCTAAAACACGTGCAGACACACGCACCCTCCCAATGTGACTCCATGAGGAGCAGTGCTGGTTTTTGGTGCCAGGCTAGAAACCCATTAACCATGGAGGTCAACTCAGGTTTTTGAGCCGCTGCTGGGTGGCCAGGCAAATATAGGCTTCGATTATTTTATTTTGAAAGTATTGTTTTAAGTGTCGAAGAAAGAAAGGTTCTTTCACAAAGGCACGCATGTCACCTTTCTTTCCATTTCACAAATCTGGCCACCATTATTGTGACGGAGTCCCTGCCATTCAGGTCCCAGCCTGAAAATTCTGATCTGATAAATCTGAGCCTCACGTCACAGGAAGAGGATGAATGATGAGGGACTGGCTGATGACAGGAGGGCTGGGTGACATATGAGCAGAAAAGCGGGCTGATAACACACGGCACATCCTCATCCAAGGCCTCAGAGGCAAGCTGCTTGGCAGAAGCTCCTCTGTGTTCTGGAGTCAAGTGATCTATGTTCCTGGGGCTTCAACCAAGAGCAACCCAAGTATTCTCTAAATAAAATATGCAGACACCCCCAACATACACCTCTTCCCTGCTACCAGGTAAACCTCCTGTTCCACCAGCCCATGAAGACTGGGGGCTTCTCGCCCCATTGAAGATTTCTGAGCAAAGGAAAATGCACTTTCACGTATTTACATGGAATCCCCCACTAGTTCCTCAAGATAGGGAAGGCCTAGGGGGTCTCACTGTTGTTCTGGGTGTCAGACCCTTGCTCTCCCTGGCAGCTAGGGCTCAAAGGAAGGAACCGGGCTTCATTCTGACACCTACCCTGCAAGAGTCACAGGCAAGTTCAGTAGCATCCCTAGGATTTTGAGTCGAGGGCCTCCCCACCTGCTCTCCTATTCATGGGATCTTAGTCTAGGGTGGTCACCCTGGTCCACCCAATCCTACCTAGAGGCAAGGGGACTTGATCTTGGAGCCCCTGCTGCATGGACTTTCTGGGGGCAGATTTCACAACCCAGCACTGGGTTTTACTACAAGTTTCAGACAAAGAAGGTGTGTCGGAGCCGAGAGCATGCTTCTGCCCGCTGCGTGGGTGTCGAGTTCAATGCCTTCTTGTCAACACTTGAATGTGCTGAACATCACTCACAAGGGCATTCTTTAAGAAACCTATTAAGTTAATTACCCAGGCCCTTTTTCCCCCTCTCCCCCTATCCATGTATCTCATATTAGAAAAAAATAAATAAACCTGGCTTTCTTCCTTTCCGAGATACTTTTGATGTAACTCCTCTCCCCTCGGCACAGTAACATCTTGTTTATTTCTCTAACAGTTAATCAGGGTGACTGTGCTGCGTAGACCTCCTCCTTTGCTCAGGTCTTAGTACTGGGAGCCACTAAGAGAAGCGAAGTATGACCCTGGGGACTGGGGGTGGGCAGTACCAGGCACCCTGCTTTCCCATCAACCATTCCCAGAAAGGACGATGACAGTGAGAACAGTGAAGCTGAGACGGGAGTTGCCAAGTGTAACAAATCAGTCAACAAGCATTTATTAAGTGCAAACTGCGTGCCCAGGACCATCCACCTTGACTTTAGAAGAAGAAAATATCTGTGCTAGATATATTTTTTCCCAGTCCCATGCATACCCAAAACCCTAGAAAAATGAAAGCATTAACTTATTATAAATAATCTCGAGTTAGGAATCAGGACAGCTGGCCTCTAGAACCACCCTGCTGCCTGCACCTGGTCTTACAGGTGCTGTGACCCTGAATTTGCTGCTCTATCCCATGCAGGAGTGGTCCTGGCAGTGCCCCACCTGGGCAGGATCTGGTCAAAGGCAGCTGGAAGAGACAATATTCAGACAGACTGAATGAGGACTGTTTCAGATTGTCGATCCAGCTGGGTGGCTGTGCCCTGGTGACACCTCTGTCCAGGGAGACATGGCAGGGATGGGAACTCTTTCAAGTAGAAAGCACACAGAGCTACAGAGAGGCCCTTAGAAACAGGAGGAGCAGGAGTCAACCAGCCAGACCTCAGGTCCCAATCTTTGCAAGGAGGGAAGTGAGGTGTGTCCACTGGGATAAGGAGGAGCACACCCCAAGACTTCCTTTCCAAGACCCTGCATAACCCAAAGCCCATCTCTATGCTTCCCTACTTCCTGGAAGCAAAAACCTTGGAGTCAGTGCAGACAGGGCCTTGTGGACACACCCTCCTATACCCAAATCCATCTAGGTCCCCTGAGCCCAGACTGTCTGCCACTGTCTGAGTCCCAAGAGTGGAAGCACCCAAACTCTCTGGATCCATAAGGCAAAGAATCATCGATGTGGTGAGGTCTGTGCAGAATCGAGGCATTCAGATGGACCCAAGGGACCAACAGGCCAGCTCCTGCCCCCAGGCAGCTCTTCTGCCAGTGTTAAGCCTGGTGGTAAACTCCCCTATTCTCCTGGGGAGAGCAATGGCCTAAGCACTGCCTGCATGTAGGGAGCCTCATAGCTTCCAGGAGGGCTCTCTGTTCCCTGGATGCTCTTGTTCCTGGGGAACCCCAATACTTCCTGAAGTTGTTCCCACCCTCCTCTCTGCCCTCCCTCTGACTCAGGGCTGATGAAAGCCTGGTGACCTTTGACTCACCTCACGCCCCCATTCTTCACTGCCTTCCGCCAGAGACCACCTACCCTGCGAAAGAGAAAGAACGTGGGACCGGTGAGAAAAGCTGATGGAAGCCAAGGACTTGACCTTGAGCACCTCAAGTTTGGAACATTAGGCTCCTGAGCCCTCATTGCCCTCTCCCCCAAGGCACCTAGCACAGGTTTCGCTCTGATGCAACACTGCCAGGCAGATCCTGTGACCCAGGATCCCTGAGGCTTGTGCATCTTCCGGGGCAGGAAGAGACAGCATCCTCTGTTCTTACACCATGGCCTTGTTCCATCAATTACTGGCTACTGGGCTTCTCTCCCCTGGCTCTAGTGCTCCTTTCAGGGGCCATCGAACCCCAGCCCTTGGCTGAGAGCCAGGCCACACCCAGGTAGGCTGAGAGAAGCCCTCTCTTGGGGATCCCCCTCCTCTTTCCAGATTCAGGCCACTCTTCCGCAGGCAGAGGCTTACACCACGGCGGGCAACGCAGCAAAGGTTGATTTACTTCCCTCAAGTCTCTCTTCATAAGTGTGTGTATATGTATGTATGTGTGCAAACTCATGTGCGTGTGCATAGTTGCTCCCGTTCACTAAAAGCCTTAGCATTGCATAAGCTGGGCTTGAGTCCAGGCTCAGCCCAGCCTCCCCTCCTCTCTCCACCCAGGCAGGACAGACAACCACTCCCCACCCCCCCACTCCGTGCTGGCCACGGCTCTGCAGGAGACCATGCGTGCACTCACACATTCCCTGAGAACGAACGCCCCTGGGGCCTGGGGAGAAGGCTTTCCGGGAGACTTTTATGGCCAAAGAGGAAGTCTGGGCACTGTTGGAACAGCCCGGGTCAAACGCCTGCCAGGAGTAGAGTCAGGCCACAACCTTCCCACTAACGCTGCAGCCTTTAACCCTTTTCCTAAGCTCCCACTGCTCGGAGAGGTGAGGTTAGGCAGAAAATCAGGAATCTCCAAGAAAATTAAGATCCACTGCTGCCTCTAGTAACCCCCCTCCACACACACGTGTGCACACACTCATGCATAGGTGCACCCTGTCCACCTTGCTGCTCCTTTAGACTTGCCCAAATCTGATGGTAGTAGGCTCCTGCTGAGAGAAATGAGGGCCTGGGAAGAAACTTCTAGGCTTGCAAAATATTATCCTTATTGTTTTACAGAAGAGGCCACAGAGGCCCACAGAGCAAGTCACTTGTCCAGGGTCACCCGACTCCAAAGCCAAATCCAGACTTCTGTGTCCACCCATAGTCCTGGACCAGGAGGCTGGGCCCAGATGAAGGCACCTGGGGGAAGGGGCAGAGCCTGGACAAGGGGTGGGCAGCCTAGAGACCTCCCAGGAGTCCAGCATTTAGTGCTGCCTGGAGCTCTGAGGTCCAGTAGAGTAGAGGTCCAGTCACAAGTGACTGTTGCCATTTCAACTCATTAGAGTTAAACTGTTGTTCTAATTCTGCTCCTCAGTAGCAGTGTTGGGTGGACTTGTGTGGCCAGACTCTGCTCCATGGGACACTTGGTAAAGGGGATAGCATCCCCACATCAAAGAATACTGGAGTGGGCAGCACTGATCTGGAGGGAGGGAGACCAGGGTCCATTGCCTGAACCAACTTGTCCCTTGATGGAGGGCTGAGGTCTCCCACAAAGGAAGGAGAGTAGGATAGAGAGGAAGAGAGAAAAGAGGAGGGAAGAGAAGAGGGAGAGCAGGGAGGGCACAGGAGGAAGAGGCTGGGGAAGGGAAGGGGAGGTGAGGGGAAAATAGGAGGTGATAGTTTAAGATCGCCCATCTGGGGAAGACCTGACCCACTGGCTCTCACCCTCTGAGACCATCCCCGCCCTCCTCCCAAGGGCCAGCACCCAATATCACAGGAACCACCATCATCAGCTGGGGACCAAAGAGCCCAAGTTGTTTCCACCTGGTCACCCTCTGTCCCCATGTGGCTTCCACCCCTGAGCTCTGGCTGGTAGAGAGATGGCCCTTGCCCCTTGCTGTAGGAAGGGTGGATCTAACGGGAGGCCTGAGGTCATGTCAACAAGAAAAATGTGTCAAAGAATGGAAGGAACAAAGGAAGGAAGGAAAGAAAGAAGAAAAAGAAAGGACTGAATCTAGTAACATAAAAATGCTTTTCCTGACACCAGATGAGCACATTTTTCAAATGAGGGGACACTCTGGTTCCATGCTGCGGGACCCGTGATAAATCCATTTTGTCACTTCCTCCCACATCCTTCTAAGCAAACATTTGAGAGGCAGCTTTGAGTCAGGCCCATGGAATCAGAAATGCCCGGCTTTCTTTCCAGCTCTGCCCCTCAACGCCTGGGCCCCACCCACTCTGAGCCCCACTTTCTGGCCTTGGGGGTGCTGATGAGCTGAGGAAGGGCCCTGAGGGATGCAATGCAGGTGCTTGGGGTATGAGAGCTCCTCCCCTGGGGCCCAACGCTCACAGAAGGTCTCTCCCCTGAGTGATGGGCAGGAGGCAGAAAATGGATTGTTCCCCACCCCAGAAGCAGCAGAAGGGTCAGTTGCAGGGAGGTCCCCGCCACAGCAGATAGGCGCAGAGGGCAAATGAGGTGGTGCAGAGAGATGGGAAGCTGAGGGAGGCTTTGTAGAGGAAAAAGGGCACGGAATGGGCCAGGAAGATCAAGAGAATGGAGCCTGGAATCCTAACACTATGGGAGGCTGAGACAGGAGGATCCTAAATTCAAACCCAGCTTGGGCAATTTAGCAAAACAAAAGGGCTGAGTTCAGTGCAAAAGCCCTAGGTTCAATCATCATTAGTGCCAAAAAAAAGTTTAATTAAAAAAAACAGAATTCCAGAATGACTCTGGAAGCTGATAAAATCCATGAGCCAAGACAACAGGAACCTCTTACCTGCTCATATTGGTCAAACTAGACAAACCCTCATGAGGAACTTCCCACCATTGGGCTATATAGGCCCCCAAATCACCTGGCCCATATCCTTGTAAAAAGTGACACAATAAATGAGAGCAAGCCCTGGTGCCCAGTGACAGCTGCAGGCCCCTCTCCTTGTCAGGACACCTCCACAGGACTCAAGACTGGGAATAAGCTGGCTCATGGAAGCCCCATCTCCACCCCACCCCACCCCCACCATGGCATTCGAGGTCCCCTAAGCCAATAAGGCACTGCAGAAAGAGCTCTGACTTGAGCCTGGTGTGATGTAGGAAAGATTTAGAAAGCCCTAGACTGGTCCTTCTGCTCCACGCGAGCAGGCCCGAGGTCCCCAGAGAGATTCCAGCTAAGGAGGATGAAAACATCCCTGCCCTTTGGAAGCGGCTCCCTTGACACAGCCCCTTTTGTTCTGGGGTGCAAGCTGGAGAGCTTTGGGCTGTGAGTCAGGAGGTAGCCTTGGGCCAGGGCACCTGGAACATCTATCTGGATTCTACTCACACATCAGCCAGCGGGTGGGGCTGCAGTTCCCAGCCAGTCCCTTAACCTGTGGAGGGCTTGTGCTCCCTCACTGCAAATTTAGGGTAACAGCCTCTGCCTTTCTGCCTCTTAGCAAAGGGGGATTCAGGTGCTACCTCATCTGGGGAGGTCCCGGGGCCTATTCATTCCACTCTCCCAAACCTAGGATTCAGCAGTTGCTTTCCTATGGTTGCAACCCACAAAAAGCTGTGTGTGACCAGGGATGGGTCCTGGCTTGTAAGAGAGCCATTGTCTCAGAAGAGAAAGGCCATGAAATAGGGAGGTCGGGTTGGGGTGCAAAGAACCCACATTCTTGGGGTCACCTGCCTTCCCTTGATCCCAATTATCTCTGGGCTGCCTGGAGGCTGGGCTGGACCAGCCAGCATGGGAACACCTGAGGTTTCAGGCTAACTCCTAAGTGAGTCCCTGGCCATCAAAGACCCTGTCATGGTAGCCTCTGTTCAATCTGTGACCAGAAGACCTCAGTTAGGCAGTTCCAGAACTCTGGAGACAACAGGTTGGTCTTTCCTTTACCATGGGAACAGCAACTCTACTTCTACCCATATCCCACCTCCCGAAAGTGCATGACCATCAGGATCCCCTGGCAGCTGCCCAGGTGCTCATCTATGGGAAACGGATTGGACTGTTGATTTCTATTAATGTTTTATCCATGGGTCTTTATGTTCCCTTGACCAGTTTCTACACCAAATTGGAATGGGGTGGGGGGATTCAAAGTACAGCTTGACACTCTCTCCTAGAACTAGTTCTGAGAACACAGGAGCGAGTATCTCTTTAAAAATCTTCCCTGCCTAGCAGGTCACACTGGCCTGGAGCCACAGCACCCCAGGCTGTGAGCTCACCAAACTCCAGGAAGCCAAACAGGGTCAGGCCTGGCTGGTCCCTGCAAGGGAGACCTCCCAAGCAAAACACAGGTGTTGCGGGTGAGTCAGCAGGCCAGCCCCTCCCTCAGTCTAGCTCTGCTCAGGTGTTGGGGGGAGGCTGGGATGATTCAGGGCCTCCTATCAGCATCTGGCCAGGGGAAGGGGGCGTGGCACTGCCGCAGGTGCTGCTTGTGCTTTCTGAGCCTCCTCTGTGAGTTTGTTTCTTAGGAACTGGGGTGAATGGGCATCCTCCCTCCCCAGTCTCTACCCCATCCACAGGCTATGCCTTTCTAAGCCTGAATTACTCAGATAAGGAATGGAAGCAGGAACGGTGGCCTCCTGAGCCCAGGGCTCCCGAATGCAGTCAGTGATGGTCCTTGGCTTCCATTGGGCCCTGAGCCTCAGCCCCCAGGACAGTCCCTGCTGCTTTGGGAACAGTGAGGATGAAAGGGGTCCATGAAATGAGGGCCGTCATTAAGCCTGTTTTATGAGCATGCAGATATTCATTACGGCCCAAGCCCATCATTAAAGGCTGCAGTGAGAGCTCGGGCCTCCTCTTTATTGCAGCAGAAACTGAGGGGTTTTCTCCCGCAACGGGAGCTCTGCTTCAGCTTCCAGGTCAGTAGCTTCCAAGTCCCAGGTCCTCCCGTGTTCCTCCCTTAGAGCAGGCAGCCCAAGAGAGGGTCAAGTAGCTCAGGAAGGAGTGATAAGGGTCTGGGGCCACCTGGAGAAGGGGAGGCCCTGTTCAGTGCCAAGCCTGGCAGCTAGACAGTCTGGCTGAAGCAGCACTGCACCCCAGCACACAGCTCTTACCTCTTTCCCCACCAGACCCTGCTAGGTGCAGAACTCCTATACAGCTTCCTCCAGGAAGCCCCCTCCCTGACCGCCTCCAGATCATCTGTGCAGTCACCTAACAGGAGCTCACCGTAGATGTGGGATGCACTGGCATCAGCTAGGAGCCAAAGCAGGGCATGTGAGCCATTTTTCTAGCTCTGATGGTCTGGCAGCTTTCTTAAATGCCACAGAGAGCAAGTGGCTGTAAAACAAGCCACCTGCTCATATCTGGCCAGTGCTCCTGCTTACCTCTTAAGAGTAATCCCTTCCCACACATCCCACAGATGCTAGTTGCCCCTTTCAGTCCCCTGAGAGGTGAGGAAAGGCAAGGTCAATCTTGTAGGGTAGACGAGGGGACAGGGGGACAGAAGTGCCTGCGGTAATAAGTCAGAGCCCACTCCGTTAGTGCAGCCCCTCGAGGCTGAATGGAGTGTGGCCAAAGCCCACCAGGAGGACAGGCCTCCGGAGCTGCAGATTAATCAGCTGTCGCTTGCATTCATTAAAGTCCCCTTGCTTGTGTGCTCTGCAGCCCGACGCCAAGGCAATTAACTGCTCACCAAAAAAAAAAAAAAAAAAAAAAAAGTTCTAGGGAAAAGTTTGTCTCAGCTCCCTGTTGCCTGGCCTAGGTATCCTGAACTCCCAGATGCCCCAGCTGGGAGGCCTGCAGCATGGGTGGCATGGGTGGCATGGGTGGCATGGGTGGAGACCCAACCTGGGCAGAGCAAAATGGCCTTTGATTGGACAGAAAAAGGGTGAGCTCCATGCCAGGAGGGTACCTAGTGGCCTGGAGAGTTGGAGGCCGTCCCTTGCCCCCACTTTAGGGTTCTGCTGTGTTGTCACCTGGTCCCCTTTCCTCCTATCTCCTCATGCCCCTTGGCACCGTCACCTGGAACAGCCTCCTCAAGGTTGTGCAAAGGCTCATTTCAACACTTGGAGACTGAGGATGTTCCCCACCAGGGCTGGATGCCAAGCACCACAAGCTGCCCTGAACCTGCTCTTCTGCCTGCCACAGAGGCAGCCAGGGGTTCCTGGGCGCACAAACCTTCCCACCAGCCCCTGGCACTGAAAGGCCCTTGGCAAACGACCACCCAGGTTCACCTGGCCTTGCCAGAAGGGGCCAACACCTCCCTTCCTGTCCTCTCCATGGGGTCACGTCAGTCCCCAGCACAGTCCAGAAACCAGTGAGACCAACCGTGAGGTCAGGGTGGAGTTGACTGTCCGCCTCGGTTGTTGTTTTCATTGTAATTACCAAGCTCCTCAGATTGGCATTTGCCTGCTAGGCACTATAAAAAGTGACACAATAGAATGAGGGCAATCCTGGTGCTGGCTGCCATCTGCGTGGCCCAGGACCTTGGCAAGGCCTGTGGTGGGCTGCGTGCACCCTTCCCTTGACCCAGACAAACAGATTCAATTTGCCACCTGTAGGCAGGGACAGCAAAAGGGCAGCTCATTAGGGCTGGCAGCTTACTTGGGCATCAGGAAGGGGAGAAAACTCAGGCCATGGCTTGGCTGAGGCCTCTTGATGTGACCAGGGTCTAGAGTGGATCACAACTCTCAACCCAGGGCTGGCCACGTGCTCTCCTTGAACCTATGGGCTACAAGGAAGAGCCATTGTTCCTTGTCCCAACCATCCTGTCTCTTCCTTTCCCCCAGCCTCTGGGGTCCCTACCCACCTGGGGAACAGGCATTCCCAACTCATGAAGGATGGGCGGCAGGCACATGGTCCAGGAAAGGAGCACCATTGTGCGTCAGGAGCCCATCATACAGTGTGCTTGGCCCCCCAAGAACACAAAGGCACAGAGCCTGCTGCCTCCTGCTCCTGGCCCAGCAGAGCCCTCCCAGCGCGATCCACCTCTTCCAACCACCCTGTGTGAAACTGGAAACTGAAGCCACCTCAAGACCTGAAGGTCATCCAGGTCCTGCCAGGGTAATGATGATTCCCAAGGGAACTGAGCCTGGAGGAGACAGGAAATGGGGTGCTGTCTGTGAGACCTCCAGAAGCTCCCCTATTGCTACCCCCACAGATCTGATGAGGTCAGTCTCAAGGACTCAGGCAAGACTCTGGAGCAGGCTGGACTCTGGAGCAGGTGGTGACCAGGTGTTAATGGGTACATGAATCACCACAGGTTCCTGAGGAAAGGGAGATTCTGATTCATGAGGCCTGTGTGGAGCCCATGATTCTGGCTTTCAGGGGGGTCCCTGTCCCAAGCAGGCTGCCACTACCACTCAAAGCACTGTGCTTTGAGTAGCCAGGGGCTCCAGAACTGGCCAGGCTCACCATCTGTCCTTGGAAAAGAGCAAGATGGACTCAGATGGGCTTTGGGCTGTTTCTTCTTGATGTCACACATCCTAATAAGCCCCCATTTCGTGGAGCCTCCATCTCTTGTCACTTTTTTTCTTGCCAGGTTTTCCTAAACTTCCCTCCATTGAGTCCCTCTGTAATTCCTTCCTCGTCTGTCTCCCTGATTCCTCCTTCCTTCCTTTCTTCTTTCTTCCTTCTCTAACTTCCAGCCTGCCTTCCTTCCTCCTTCTCCGCTTTCCTTCCTTTCTCCCACCCTGTTCATAAGGTAGCCCCAGGTCAGGGCCCAATGGTGGCAGAGGGCAAAAGGCTCAAAATTGTGGGACTGTGTTTTTCCCCCCATCAGCGCTGAGGATGGAATCCCAAGGACTGGAAGCAGGAGGGGAACAAAGCAGAGAAGGGAAACCAGGACAACTTTCCCCCAGAGTGGCCAGCCTGAGGGCCCCCTGATTGTCAGGGCCCAGCCTTTGTAGCCAGGCTCTGGAGGAGTTTTTCCTGTGCTTGATGGCAGGTGGGGAAGACAGAGTAGCCCAGAGACAGTATGCCATTCCCTGGTTGGTGGTGGACATCCAGATGCGTCAGGATGGGGTCCCGGGGGCACCTCTCAGCCAAACACAGGGGAGCCAGAAGGGCCCGAAACAGATGCTCTGCCCAACCTGAAGAGCCCCAGGAGCCCCCAGCTCCAGGCCAGGGCATGCCAGGGGTGTGCTGACACAGGAGGCAGCCAACGTCTGGTGGGGGTCACCTCCTCCCAGAGTCTTGATCCTCGTCCTGTCCCTTTACTTCTCCCTGCCAGAGACATGGCGGGGGGGGGGGGTGTGGAGTCTGTGGCCAGGCCATATTTCCCAAGCCCTGTTTGTTCAGGGATTAACTGCACCCCTTTCCTAATTGTCTTGCCGCTCTGTGGAACCAGTGACCTACAGCCTCTTACACGCAGCCCCAGGGAAGGGCCAAGTCAGGGTGCCCCACTGGCTCCCAGCCAACCGCCTCCTCTCCCACCATCCTGGACATCCCCTGGCCCACAGGCCTGTAGACCCTCTACTTAACAGGCCACCTTGGTACCTGTTCCAGACTCCAGGCCTAGCCACTTGTCTGTTGGTGCCTGTTCCCTGTTATGGTTGGAGGGTCCCTCGCCCACTTCTAACCCTATAGTCTGACCTTTCGCCTTGACACCCATCCTTTTCAAATGCAGCCTTCTTGGTTCTCGTGTCAGGCCCGGCCCCTGACACACAGTGTGTATGAGTACCATCAGTGTTCCTGTCTGTGTGTGAACATGTGTGTCAGCATGGGAATGAATCACTGTGGGTGTGTATGTATCTGTGAGTGTGCATTTATGAGCACACGAGTATGCGTGTGAGCATTTGTGAGTGTGAACATGTATATACGTGAGCACATGTGAGTGCAGGGTCTAAGCATAGGTATCTGTGTATGGGAACATATTCCAGTGCGAGCGGGTGGAGTGTGAGTGTGTACGTGCACAAGAGCACATCTGCGAGTATAGTGGATGTCTTAGCGCATTGCAGGTAGGAGTGTAAACATGTGGCCATGTGGCCATGTGAGCATGCAGGCGTGAGCAGGTGCTCTATAAGCATATTTCAAATGTGTGTGTGCATGTGTGCACATGCACATGTGTGTGACTACATGTTATCCCTCCCCGTCTCTGGCTCTTTCTGCCCCCCGGCCAGCTCAGACTCAGCCCAGGTGTGACCTGGAGGCCTCATCAGCCTCCTTCCAACCCTCTCATCCCAACAGCTCCTAGCTCACCCCTGCCATGCCCTTTCCTGCGTTCTGGAAAAGTCTCACGCTGCGTTGCCTCCCTTGCTCCCATCACCAAGGGGTTTCTGGCCAAGTTTCCACCCAGTGGAAAGCTAGCAGCAGCCATCTTGCTCCCTGCACTTGGGACCCTCCTTCTGAGCCCCCCAAGTCACTTCCGCTTCCTGCAGAGGCCCTGGTCCTCTGTCCTGAGCCTCCTCAGGGCCACCAGTGCCTCCATGACTGCGAGAGTATGCATCTCTGAGGGATGGGAGATACAGAAAGGAGAGAAGGGAGAGAGAAGACACCGACCAGGCTCAGATAGTGTCATTAGGAGAGATTAATGTCCTTATCAGGGCATATTAATAAACACCATGTGCTGCTCGCTCTACACACCCTGGGTGAGCACAGGCTCAGTAGGGAGTGCTATGGTCACAGCTGGGTGACCTCCAAGCCCACAGCACAGCCATTAGCCTCACGAGGCTGACCCTGCCTGGAGTCCCCTTAGGCTTGGTATAGCCCAGGAGCACTGGCAGGCCGGGTTCTGACAGCTCAGCAGCCACTCAGCTCCCTCCTCTGTCTGTTGTGCCTTGCACTGCTGAGTTCAGCCAGGAGCTCGGCTCGGTAATGACCCTTACACTTGGACGGCCCTGTGGGACTTCAGAATACTCCTTTCCTAATTGCATCTTCATAGCTCTGTGAGGAAACCGGCGCTACGGCGTTATCATCACCGCTTTATAGGTACAGGCCCTGCAACTCTGCAAAACTGCTTGCTCAAAGTCATGTGGTTAATTGGCAGTGACACTGGATTCGAGCCAGAGTGGACTGTCAACTGGATGTCTCCATTTCCTGGCCCTCGTGGCTGCCAGAAGTCAGCCTGGGAAGCGAAACTCCTCAAGAAAGGCAGAGGCCTTTGCCCTCACATTGGGGCATCCCCGAGATCAGGATGAGCTAACTCAAGCAAAACACCCAGCGAAATGCCTGCCGCACTGCAGGCATCCCACAGAAGGGGTTCCCCTTTCCCTGAGCAGTGACCACTGCAGAAACATCCCATTATTGGCCCTGAAGGAGGCCAGAGCAGGTGGACAGCTGAATAAATGGTGCTTTTTATTTGCTTCGTAGTATGGTGCTATATAGTAAGGCACACAACTGGTATCTACTGTGACAACCGTAGTGGCGTTTAAAACGACATAGTCTTCTCCATCTCCTGTGTTTGAGAAGATGAAAACTAGTGTTTTTATAAGATGGCTATTCAAAATCGTTCAGATAAAAGGACTCGGGGAGCCTATCATATAAGGTTCAAGCTATGGGAGAAATGTGCTAGGAGGAATACCCAGTTCCCCACATGGCTCCGGATCAGCAGCGCCTTCCAGCGACCTGCTGTTGGTACCAAAGGCTTCACCTTTTGTGCTGATAGCTAGAGATGACAGACTTCCTCTACACAGGAGTCACATTTAGCAACAGCTCATGGTGTTTGCTTTCCGCCTCTTTTAATATTTCTACTCCTACGTGGACCGAGTTTAATTAGATTGTACTATTGCATGCTTTCCTCCTTTTACTCCGTCCCACCTGCCTCATGGCCCACGAGCCACGTCCAGAGAATGAGTGACCCATGACAGGCAGAGTCGAGGAGGGTGGCCCCATGGTTTCCTGACGTGAGCTGGGGCCAGTGTCCCACACAGGAGGTCCCCTGAGGCAGACAGATGGGAGTCTCAGCTAATGCAGGCTCCAGAGGGCCCAGGAGCTGGCCCTGTATGACAAGAAGCTTTGGGACCCAAGTGTGAAGAAAGGAAAGAGGCCCTGGGGCAGCACTCTCTGTGTGTCATAGGGTCTGGCAGGTTCTTTTCCTTTCTCGTGTTTTCCTGTGGTTTTAGTTTTCTCTACAATGACCATTTAGTCCTTTTATGACCTGAAATAAAGTTATGGTTTGTAAAATGGAGATGTTCGGGGTCAGGGTCCCCGACAAACCTGGCTCTGAGTGAGGTAGAATTTAGCAGCAAGGACAGCGACCTGAAGCCCAGTGCCACCCGAATCCTTTCCTGACCGGAGGCTCAGGCAGCGCACTCCAGTGACCCTCCGGGACAACGCTGCTGAGCATGTGGGAAAGACAGAAAGGCTTGCTGGGATCTGTGGACTCAAGGAGCAGCCTGCTGATGACTTTGATTCTCAAGCAGGAACACTGCCCGCTGTCCAAGACTGACCTCCCGCTACACTTCCAGCCACCCCTTGGGTATCTTCCAGACACGTACCCTAGTTGGCTTCAAAAGGCAGCCAGTCCTGTGAAATCTTCTCAGATCTCTCTCACACATTCATACGCTGCTTAGGCAGTTTCTTCTGCTTACCTGTGCTTCCCACCCCTATCCTGTCCATTGGAAAACCAGAAAACTCCTATGCATCCTTCAAGACAAAGAGTGATCTCCTCTCAGTAGCTCTCTCTGATCACCACTTCCAGCAGTTATATCTTCTACTGTCTGTGCTCCTTTATAGTGTTGACTTTGTTGTCATTTCCTTATTGATATATCTGCTCCAGTAAACTATGAGCTCCTCAATGCCATGAAATGTATCTCATTTATATTTCTCTCTCCAACACAGAGCTTCTCTCATTCATTCATTCATCTACCCATCTCTCCTGCCACCATTGCTCAGGACCGATGCCATGCTATCACACACACACACACACACACACACTCAAGAGAGCAAGGCTTATTTAAAAACCACAGATACTGCACATGGCCTAGAACCAAGGGTCCTGACAACCTGTACTTTCCCAGCCGCAGGCAATGCTGGCCTTAAGAAATCTCGCCTTTTAACCCAGTGTCATGCGAGGCAACCTTTCCTATCCTGGGGTAACTACTGACTCCAAGAAATAAATCATTCCCCCTCAGCCATACCCCACTCCACCCCATTTTGTCATCTAGCGACCTGGGGAAGTAACCCACTCCAGACTGGAAGCCAAAGTTAGGAATCAAAGCCTAGGAGGTCCTGCTGCCAACCTACCAGGGTCTGCTATTTGCCCTCCTTTGGTGTATTCTAAAGACACTGTCCACCATCCGGTCCCACAAGCTATGAGGGTGCTGGGGAGAGGGCTGTGAAGCCTTTGATGTTGACATTTCTCAAGGGATCAGGGTGTACAACCTAATCGGCCCTTCTGCCGGCTGCGGTCTGGAAGCACTCAGCTCCGGGAGGGCTCAGACCCTTGTGCCTCCTCCTTACCACTCCCCATGGGCTTCATTCCACCACCCCAGTGGCTGCTCTTCCTTCCTCCAGCCCCAGGGCAAAAGAGCAGGCCTTGGAGTTAATTGACTGGAAGACTTTCCCTTGAAGCAACAGTGTGCTCCAGGCTGGGTCTTCTCCAAGCTGGCATTCAATGGCCCGGCAGCCACGGCCCCTGGGGCCTCAGTGCCTGGGAGCTATCAGTGCCTTCCACTCACCCTCTGTTAATTGCCAAATGCAAAGATTACTGGGTAGCACTTCCCAACGCTGGGCCTTTTCCTGGCTCTTTTGCCACTTGGCAGCTTGCAGACAGCTGTGCAAAACAGCAAGGGGCTTTGTCGTTCAGTGCCAGTGTCACAGTCTGGAACCCTGTTTCTATTTTCCCTCTTTGGTTGTTTGGTTTTTTTTTTTTTAACCCCACCCAAGGACTCTGTTTTGCTCATTCATCCCTGTTCTCTCTCTCTCTCTCTCTCTGCCTCATCTCTCAAGTTAGAGGTTCTTTGGATGCACCCCACACTCCCAGAGATCAAAAAAGTGAAACTTCCCACTCTGCCAGGGATCTGTAGCCAGGCAGAAGTGATTGAATCCTCCCATCCAAGTAGGGAAGAGATTAAATCATCTTGTGCACTGACCCTCCACTCTGGGGTTGGCCAGTCTGAGGGCCTCCACGAAGGCCCAGGTGGGCGGGCAGCTGCCTGCAGGTAATTGAAGGAGAATAAAGACAGCAGCCAGGACCCTGCTGGGACAGTAACAGCCAGCCTCTTCTCCACCCATCAGAGCCCACAAACCACATCCAGCCACAAAGCAGGTACCTGTGGGGTGGGGGTGGGGGAGGTCTTGGGACCCTTAACTCTATGAAAGCCCTCAGAAAGCATGGTTCCCAGCTGTCCTTGTGGGACAGGAAGCAAAGAGTGGCAACTGGAAGTGGACCCTACTGAAGTAGTGGAGGCCTACAAGCCCCCCGGTATGCAAGCATCCCAGGGGCTGTGAAGAGGGCACCCTGGGGTCCCTGCCCTCCAGAGGATGAGCCCTCTGCTGTCTGTCTGGCCCCTTGGGGATAATGCTCTTTGTCCTGTCTATGTTGGGTTGTTGTGAGTTTGGTTAGTGGGATAGAATCCAAGAGAACCACCGCAAAAATCTTGTTAGAAATGGAACCGAACAGTGGATGAAGATAGATCCTCACCCTCCATACCAGCGTCCAGTACTGTGTTCTTGTCCTGTGTCTAAGACTGTTTCCCTGGCCCTGAAATGGGGTTGTGAAAACTCAACATTGAACCCCAACTTTTCCTCAATATCTCATATGACCAGCCAAAAAAACCTTGTATGCCCATTCTAAACTAGTTTGACAGTTTAGAACAGTGGGTGCCTCGTGTTAAACGCAGAAATTCCCTGAAGTGCCCAGTGGCCTTCTCTGCAATGATTCTCTGAATCATTTGTGCCTATTAGTGTAACAGGCAGGTGTGTGTCTACCCAGCACCCTATACACACACACACACACACTCACACACGTGCACATATATACATACATGCATATTCACACACATACACGTGAGACCAACTTCTAAGAAAAAAAGAGCAACTATTGGTCTTATACACTGAGCACGACCCACCTGACAATTTTCCACCCCTCCTTTGTGTCTTTGCTAGGAGTGGCGTAGGTATCAGAATCCCTATCCCCAGAGGATGCTAATAAGGCAAGGACGGCCTTCCCAAGGCCCTCTGATCCCTGACACTTACGGAAGCCCAGAATGCATTCCCCGCCACACTAGCCAAACGCCTCAGGTGCCCCGTCCTGCCATCCTAAAAACCCTGTCCTTGACTTTTCCGTGTTCCTGAGGCTCAGAAACCCAACTGCATCTACGCTGTTTGTAATTTCCATAATTATTTCCTTTTTTAACCTGAGCATTTGACAAGTTCCTTTTGGAAATGTCAACCTGTCTTTAGCTACGATGAGGGAAAGGAGGTTGGTCTGTGCTCGGCCCTCTTTAAGGAGAAGCACGAGCACCTAGAGGCCAGCAGGGGCAGGTGAAGGCTGTGGATGGGGGTAGGAGGCCCAAGGTGCAGGAAGCTCCCTCAGGCCCCGGCCTCCTGCAGGTTCTCCTCCCACAGCCCTGTCTTTGCTCACCCAGGGAGGCGTAGTATCTGCCCCTGCTTGCTGGACTCCTACCCTGCCCCCTGCAGGGGACTTCCTGGCCGGTGCTAATAACTATCAACTTCCCTACTCACCTCCGGGAACTAAATTTCTTCCATCTCCAGAGAGTTGCTGCTTGCTAAGGCTGTCACATCTAGCTGTGATTTTCTAACCCACAAAGATATTTTCAGAAAGCTGGTATGGAATGAGGGGGACTATTTCCATTGCAGCCCCAGCTCTCCAGGTAATAGCGGTATATTTTTTAAGAGCTGTTCTGTTTTGGTTGATCTGGGGATTGAACTCAGGTCCTTACACATGACAAGCACCCACTATGTCAGTAAATCACATCTCCAGCCAGTATCTGAGCCAGGGAATAGACCAGCACAGCACTGTGGGTCAAGGAGGGTTGAGTCTTTTAACCAGCAGGCTTTGGGGGTCTCTTGGTCTGTAGCTCCTTCTTCCCTAAGCATTCTAGTCTTCTCAAACTCACTGCTCAAATGGCTAGGGACAATTATTTTGACCTCTCTGGATCCCAGCTGTCTCACCCTTTAGAATCTAGTGTCTTTTCCACGGGTTGGTTCTGTGGTAGAGATTTCAAGACAGTCCGGTAAGGGAAAATTTATGGCCAGTGTCGAGCCACCAGTCCTCACCCCAACACCAGTAAATCACCGCAACACCGTCCACTTGCCATGTGGATGCCTCTGCCATGGAGTCCTTCCCTGCTCCTCCTCCCAGCAAGCACTGAGCATCTGTCCACTAAGGAGGGGTGGTGGTGGTCTCAGTGGACCCCTTAGTGAGCCCACCCCAAGGGCCAGAATGCAGCCTTTGCCAAGCAACCCCAGTGGGTAAGAAGACACTCCCAGGGTGCAAGAGGAGGCTCCCCACCCTGCAAGCTACAAGTCAGACTTTCCACAGGGCCCAGCTTCGGCTCCACACAAGCTGCTCTCTGACCCTACTGCCCCAGCAGGCCCATGGTGGCCTCCCTGCCCTTACTCAGAGGAGAGAGGTCTGGGCGGGACCCAAACCTGTGGGGAATTAAGAGAAACAGCCAGCCTAGGTTGCTATTGTTTTGGTTTCAACAAACTGCTGGCTGGGCCTGGGCCGATCTGGAAAGGAAAGAGGGGGAGGCTGAGCAACACGGAGTGGGCTGGGCGAGGCTGGGCTGGGCTTCCCGGCCTGCCGGCTCTCTCCATCTTGCCAGGGTGGTCAGAAGAGTTATCTGGGGAAAGTGGCTACTTGGACCCTATTGGGTCCTGATTTCTTCTCTTGAAAGGAATGGAGGTCATCGGGAGGGCCCTGGGCTTCAGCCCCTGACACTCCCCCTGGGGTTCCGCCTCTCAGCTCCTGCCCCGCTAGGCCTAATCCCAGTCCTGGACAATATCAGGCCCCAACCAAGAAAGTCAGGACTACAAGGCCTGGCAGGGCTGGGGTGTGAACAGCTGTGCGGGTGGGGCTTCAGAGAGACCAGAACAGAGATGGAGCGAGGGTGCTTGGAAGAGAGGAGACCTCACCTGCACAGGCTGGAACAGAGTGTGAAGGGGCCTGTCCTCCTAGTGTTCTGCCCTTTGTCCCCACCCAAAGTGCTGGAGACCTACTGGGACAAGCCCGAGGATGGGGGTACAGCAAAGGAGGCTGGAACTGGAGACAGGAGATGAGCTGTAGCCTGAAGGGAAGCTGGCGGCGGGGTGGATGGGAGTCGGAGGTTTCATCTCACTCCAGGCCCCCGTGTTCCAGCAAGGCTTTCCATCCCCTTCTCAAGGCACCTCCTGCAGCCCCACAAGCACCTCAGGGAGAGAAGGGGCAGAGGTAGCCCCAGGAAGGGTGGATAGGGGGCCAGGGCACAGTTAGGTGTTGGCAGAATCAATTAAGAGCCACGCTAATCACCATCATTAAGACTATAAAACCCTACACCTAGGGCCTGCAGGGCTCCCCGGGATGGCCCGGGGCCCCCCCGAGCTGTGGCACAGACCCAGAGGCCCGGCTCCAGTCCCTTTCATCTGAGCATCTCCCAGTCCTGCACAAACAGTAATTAGTGCCCGCCTCCAGGAGCACCTCATTATCTCACAGACACCAAGCGGAGGAGAGGCCGGAGGGAGGGAGAGGAGGGAAACTGAGGCCAAAGAAACTGCCCAGATCTTGTGGGCTGAGTGAGGTGGTCTGGCCCCTCCTGCCCTCCTGTCCCCTGTGGTTGTCCAGATGGCCATTGGCCTAATGTGCTAAAGCTCTAAAAACAGCAGACCCCACTCCTGAGATGACAGGCTGACAGCAGGCTCCTGAGGACCATGTGGCCCTGTCCCCATGAACAGTTACATCTTGGGTTCAGTCTTGGGGTGTGGATGTGGTCATGGGGCGGCTGTTTATAAAAGATCTCGGGAACCCCAGAGGTCGAGCATCTGCTCTCCAACTCCAGGCCACCCTCGGATACCCTGTCTCCGCATTCTCCCCTCAGAGCCTCTGATGCACCCCTCGCAAACCTGTAGCCCGTCTCCCTGGAGCAGTCACGACCCCCCTGCTGCCACAGATTGGAGCTCAGCAGACCCAGAGGGACTGAAGCGCGGGGCGTCAGCCTTCAGTGCCTCAGCAGTGAGCCCAGTCTCTCATTTCTCATTTCAGGGTATCAACCTGAAGAGAGGGAAGATTCGGGGCCGGGAATTATCACGTGAGTAAAGGCCTTCCAGCACCCTTCCCCCAGCCAGGGCTTCGGTGACAGTCCTGGGGGTGACGGCAACACAGCTTCCAGGAGGTGCCTCGCAGCCTACAAATGCCAGGCTCAGAGGTCACCGTGTGCCCTCGGTGTCATCTCCACAATTGTCTTGTAAAGTTGCTAACATCCAGGTCTCTATTTTAAAGAGAGTGAATTGAGGCACAGGCAGACCTGCCCCTTGTCACACAGCTATTGAAGGACAGAGGCAGAACACAGGAGTCTGTCTGACCTGAGAGCCGTGATCTCTTCTGAGGCCTTGCCCTCTGCCCTCCCCACGAAGTCCCCACTCCCAAGGTGTCCCCTGGGCCCCATCAGGAGGGGATGCTGGCATTGGGGGGTCACAAATGACTCAGGAGAAATGGCTTGACAGGCTATGGAGCCACACGGACTCAGGTGCCTCACAGGCCTGTGTTCAAATCCCACCTCCACCACTTCCTGGGGTCCTAGTTTAATCTCTCAGAGCCTCAGTTTCCTCAGCCAGAAAGCAGAGCTCGTGCCCACATTGCCAAGGCATGGGGAGGCAGGCCCTGGCCAGAGAAGCTTTCAAAGTGTTTGTACACCTCCAGTCCCCCAAACTTGGCCTGAGGAGGTTTTGAGTGGGGGCTTCTTCAGGAAAGCTCTCCTGAGAGGGGCAAAGTGTCCATCTCATCTAAGGATAGATCCACAATGGCAGAGTACCCATGGGCTCTAATTCATAATCCTGGTCCCCTGTCTTTGGCAGTGTGGGATATGCCCACCTCAGGGACACTTGGCTACTCCTGTGTCCACCAGCCTGGCCGGAAACTGTCCTGTCACACCTGCCCTCCATATATTCAGGTACATGGAGAGACACTGGAAAGTCCCGCACTTTCTCCAGCAAATGTGAAGACACACAGATTTACACAAATCCATGCACAGCAACACAGAGCCTGCAACGTAGCCTCAGCATTGGCTCACTGGTTCTTCCCAAAAGCACACCGGCCCTGATAAGGACCCCATGCCACACAGACTCTCACAACTGCTCTGTTCCCTCTGAACACACACACACACACACACACACACACACACACACACACACACCAATCTGCAATGGGAAAGATGAACAGTCAGGAATTCCCCTGGCTGTTGGCAGGCTGGAGGCCCCCGTGGCCGGAAGTGCACAATGAGGAACACTTCCAACAGCGCCAAACAGCCAGTTGCTCTTTTGTTTAATGATCAGGAGAGGAAAGGAGGAGGGTGGCGAGAAAGTACCAGTGCTCCCTCCCACCCTCAAGCTCATGCAAACACTCCTTCCCCACCCACCCCAGGAATATTCTTGGCTCCAGCCTGACTCTCCTCCTTGGAAAGAGAGATGGAGAAAGGGCAGGGGAATGAGAAGGGGCTCTTGGAAAGAGGCCCAGCTTGGAAGACCCAGACCAGGCCAGCAAAACCCTGGGTCCCTATACAGACTTGGGGGAAGGAAGAGAGATATCTCCACCCCACTTTTCCTCCCCCTACAAAGGCCAGTATCCCAGAGGCAGAGTGAAGGGGAGGGAGATGGGCCTTCTTTCTCCCAGTGCCCCAAGCGCCCAGTTCCTACAGCGCCTATGATCAAACCTTTGAACCCAGTCCCACCCACCCCCGTAACCACTTCCAGATTCTCCAGACCCAGCCAAGAAACTGGCTTCTTTGGGGATTGACTTCACAAGGAAATGCTGAAAAAATAAATAAAAATCCACACCAAACACATTCACAAGGGAAGATGGGTTTCTCCTGAGGCAGGAAATCCATCAGGATAGACTAAAGCAAAAAACGACAACACCAACACCCACTGGCCTAGAAAGGCCTGGGAGCTGCGCCAGCCCCTCAGACCTTCAGCCAGCACAGAGCATTTCCTCCAGGACCACTTCCTTCCCTCCTCCACTCAGACCCCCAAATGTACATCTTAAATAAAGATACTGAAGGCGGGAGCCTGCTAAATAGAAATCCTAAGGGTGTGCAATGAAGGTGCCTTGCTCTGGAACCCCAGAAAAGTTAGCGGGAACCATTGAAGGACAAGGGCAGTTCTCTTTTGGAGCAGCCAGGAGCAGCTGCAAGCAGGTAGTGTGGGAAACGAACTCACCTGTCTCTCTTTCCTCTACCTGTAGCCTACCAACCTCCCTCTCCCCCAGCTCACAGTGGCTTCCACCGCTACCAGTTCTACCTCTACCTTCAGGAAGGAAAGACCATCAACCTCCTTCCCAAGGAAAACAAAACGCGAGGTAAGGCCTGCCCATCCTTCCTGCTGCAGCCAGGGTCAGTTGTAGGGTGAAACTAAAGCCTCATGCATTTTTGGGGAAGTCAGAACTTGACACCCACCCATGAGCTTTGGAGGCAGGGGTCAGAGGGTAGTGTTTCTGGGGCATGAACTGGAACGAGTGCCCTAAAGGAGGAACTGGCTTCAGATGTGGTCTCCTCTCAGAAGCAAGTCCCCTAGACCAAGAAGCACTCCTGAAACCTTGCATGGCATGTGCAGGCAGCTACCCCGCAACACCTCGGCCAGTAATTGTGCCTCATAATTGAGGCCTATCTGGGCAAGAGGATGCTGGAATGCCACCCTGCCAGTCTGTCTTCATTGGTAGCTAATTGTTTGGTCTGTCCTGCTATCTCCGTGGAGGAGCAAAGACTTCCCCAGTCATGCCCCCTCCCCCAGCCCAGGAGAAACCCACACACACACTGGGCAAAGGACCCCCTTGCTCAAAGCCTCCTACTGGCTTGGCCTTGGTCCTCCTAGTACCAAGGCTGGAGAAAAGGAAGATTTGTGGACTGGCCATAACAGCCCGCGGTGACCCACTCACGTGAGCCACTTCTCCCCTCACTGAGCCTTGGACTCCTCTTCAGGAAAATGAGACATAAAATGATCTCTGCATGCTGCATAACCACCCTGATTTTAGGAAAGGGAGGACATGGTGAGTGCCCAAATGGCAATTTGAGAGTACACAGTGCACATCCTCCAGGCAGTGGGGAAGGCAAGTGGGAGGGCTCATGTCAGCAACCGTTTCCTCTCACCCAGTGACCCTGACCAACCTCCGCCCACCGGGAAGTGTGGAGCCCAGGAAGGCACTGGCTCAGCACTGAAACCCTTCAGATTTGTGTGGAGTAGGGGCCACCAATCACAGATGGCTCCCAGCACCCTAGGAATGGTGCCACCTTTCTACCCGTGAACCCTACCCTAGGTGCCCTCACCACCCTGCCAATCTGCAGACCTGTTTGAACAGCTGTGCCAACAACACACTTAAATTTGGATACAGAGAGAGAAGGAAAGCCAGGCGTGGTGGCGCATGCCTGTGATTCTGGCACCGTGGGAGGCTGAAGCAGGAGGATCAAAGGGTCAAGCCCCACTTGGGCATGTGAGCTACTTAGCAAGCTCCTGTCTCAAAATAAAATATTTTTTAAAGGGCTGGGGATAGAGCTAAATGCAAAGACCCTTGATTTAATCAAGTGACACACAGAGAGAGAAACAGAAACAGAGACAGAAAGAGATGCAAAAAGTTTGCCTGCATCCAGGGTACCAGTCTCATCAAAGACACAAGGAAGCTCCTCCCACAAAGAGGCTAAAGGGGCCTGGCAACTGGCACCTCCACCTGCCCTGGGGGAGCCTCATTGGTCAAGGCAGTGCCTCTTGAGGTTGACCCAGAGCCCACTCTTCCGAAAACACGATGGCTCTTCCTGCCTGTCAAGGAAGGAAGCTAGAAGCCTAGCAGGGATGAAACCATTATTCACTCCTTTGGATGTTTGTCAAAACACCATTCCCTATGCCTGTGCATGAACATACACACACACACACACACACACACACTCTCTCTCTCTCTCTCTCTCTCGTGCGTGCACACACACACACACACATACATGCATGCATGTAACCCACCTTTCATCACATAAAAACTCAGATACTGGACTTACATCTATGCACGGTCCCTTGAGATCTTCTGCTGTTTTGTTTGCTGCCAGAAATGAAAGTAGGAAAATCGTCCTCATAGGCAAAAAGCCTCAGCCACGCAACCAGCCCTGCACTGTAACCCCTTCCATATACCCAGCCCTGGACTGGGGGCTTTGGAGAGGAATTCCCTGCCTTCAAAGGACTTACAGTCTACTTTGGAACCAATTAAACAACAATACAGAACAGCTTATAATTAAGCTTCTAATTGTGTGGTTCTGACTGTGAGGTCACAGAGATCACAACATGGGCTTGGGGACAGATCTCTGGCCTTCTGGGTACCTGGCCTCTCTAGGAGAGAGCATGGTCTCTTCCTCCAGGGTGGGGAAACAGTGTTTCCTCTCTCCAGCCAATGATGTGACTCTGGGACAAATCTGCCTCTGGGCCTCAGTGTCCTCTGGAAAGTGAGATGACCATTAGCAGACTCTTTAGATCCCTGTGGCCTAGAGGCTCCATGGTGGAGCTGGGCCCTGGGGAGGAGGAAGTCTGAATCCTTGAGGGAAGCAGGAGGAAGCTCCAGGCTGGAGAAACTAGAAATACAAAGAATATGTGTGTGTGTGTGTGTGTGTGTGTGTGTGTGTGTGTAGTGAAAAATGGGAAGGAAAGGAGAAAACAGCGGAGGGTGGTAAAGGTTCTTGATGCCTCAGGACTGGCATGCTTGGTAGATCATAAGAAGTCACTGAACACAACACATGAAGGTTGCTTTTGATACCCAACCTGAGTGGCCAGAGACAGAAGCCACCAGAGGCACCACAACCTGAGGACCTAGCAAAGATGAGCCCAGGGCGATTGCAAAAGCAGCAGCGGCAGTGCTTGAGCAATGCTGCTGTGCCGAGGCCTGGCAGGCTCCACAGCACTTGGACGGTGCTTGCAGACTCACAGAGCCCCAGGCTGGACTGACGCTCTGAGGGCACAGGGTCCTGCCAAGGAATACAAGCCCCCGGGCATGGTGAGGGGTTGTAACCAGCCTCTCCTGTGCCCCAGTACACAGGCTGCAGGGGAAAGGGCAGACCGCAGGAGCCACGTAAACCAGCATGATGCAGATGGTTAACTAGCCACTTAGCAGGCCATTGTAAGAACACTCTGCCAAGCAATTTTGAAACTGAAGTAACCTAAAGGTCCCTGGTGTGGCACAGAGTTCAATGTACTGAAAAAAACCTGGTGGAGAACAAACCTTTGAAGAGCCATGCTTCTGTCCTGTTCAGTCCTCCCTGGTATTTGAATGTGAATGACAGAGTTGAGAGTATGAGGGGAGCTTAAGATTCATCTAGCTGACCCCATCCTGACCACACAAACAGATGACAAGGTGGCCACCTTTAGAGACAAGGGGCGAAGCCTTCCCCAGGATTCCTCTTTGTTGTATAACTCAAGATGGCTACATGTGGTCAGGAAATGAAGACTTTTTGACATTCACACTCTCGTGTGACCTCACACAAGCCACCTCGCTTCCCTGGGCCTCGATTTCTACTTTTCCAAGACAAAAAGTTGGACTAGTTGTTCTACAACGGGGTGACCGGGAACAGATTTGCTCCCCACTGCGTGGGCCTTACTTGCCTCTAAGCTCTGCCACATGCATGCAGAGAGTTGACGAGCCTGGCTGGCCCTGCCAGTGAGCTCTGGACACGTGCATGGAGGCCTCCCAGCATGCTTATTCCTGGGCATCTAGGACCACAGCTGGGGCCCAGAGGGGATGCAAGCTACAAAAGTCCTGCCACCTCATGCTCCAAAGTCCTGCCACCTCATGCCACTCTCTTGCTGTCTATGGTCCTTCCTCTCACAGCAGGACTGACCAGTGCCCTCCACACTCCCTCTGATGGACCTTAGGTAAACATAGCAAGGAGTTGAGTGCAGGCAGGAGTACCCCTGCTCTCATAGATGGATGTGTCACCTTGGCATAACCCAGGGGAGCCGGCACTCACAGAGAGCATCAGGGGAGATATTTAGGCAGCTGAAGCATAACCAGGCCCCCACTAGGGGACAGGCAGAGAAGCCAGAAAGCCTGCATTGCCACCTCTGACAAGGGCTGGCCCAATTTCACTGACACTGTCCCAGAGGTCACACTTTGCCTCCCTAGATTCGAGCTGTGTTACCTCAGGCCTGAGACACACTAGATTTCTACCTTCTGCTTCCCCGTGAGCTGTTCTTCCAGCTCTGCACTATGCAGCACGCACACACCTATACACGCATTCCTGAGGCCCCAGATCTGGGGAGGCAGAAGTCCTCTGGATAGACTTCTAGATTCTAGAGGAACCAACCAAAGAGATGCCCCATGGGCACACCCTTCCCCCACTGCCAAGATGTCCCTTACATCCTGTTTTTCACTCAGACCACCTGCCCACGGCTCTCACCAAACAAATGATTTGTCCCTGCCAGACAATCCAGGTGGACCATTTCTCTCCTCCCTCCCCTCAGCCCTGGGATGTGTTGACCACATTGTGGACACTGGCCCTAGCCCAAGGCTCCTTAATGCTCTCCACATTGACCCTCCAGGGCTGGCCCTGCCCTCTCCTGTTAGGGTCTTGTCCCTACATCCAATCTCCTGCCTTTCTGTTGAACGTCCTCAGGAGTCTGCCTGTATCTCTTTCATGTTATTAAATCAAGTTTCACTCATATCACCCTGCTTCCACCATGAGGCTATAAATTCCTTGAAGAAGAGCTCACCCCTTTCTTCCTGCCTTTTAGCACCTGTCACTGAGCCCAAGCCACCCTGAGTTCTCAGTCAATGAGTGTGTCTGTGTGTTCTACACACCCACATATGCACATTCACAAGCCATTCATACACAGACATATCCAAATGTTCTCACACCCCCATGTTCACAAACAAATGTCGACTGCCCTCAGCACCTGAAGAGATTGCCACCTCCATGAGCACCATGCCCACAAATGACAATCTGTACATCACACCCTCCCTGTCCCAACCCTGAGCAGGCAGGGCCACCTCTCTACAACCTTCACCTTGCCCACTTGAGCTGGGATAGGAGGGACAGCAGCCGGCACCTCCCAGAGCAGATGAGGAAGTGGAGCCCTGACAGTGAGCAACATCACTGGCTGAAGGTCCCCAGCAAACAGCAGATGAATTTCCTTCTGATGCCTGGGGAAGGGCTCAGGCTGTGTCCCCAGCATCCGTGTAGACCACCACCTTTGTTTCAAGAGCAAACAGACAGCAGCTGCTTCTGCCTTCCCTGAAGTACAGTTGCCCATCCTTCCCACAATTCCCCTTCCCGGTGAAGGCCGTGGCTGAGCCCACAGTTCCGGGGAGCCGTGATCAGTGCCTCACCACACCTCAGCCACCTCACCCCAAGGTATCACAAACTGGCCGTGTACTCTTCTTGCTGTCCCACTAGATGAGATGACGCACCACAGCCTTCTCCAGAAGCCACTCCGAGGTCACAAGTCCAGGACAGTGCCAGAGTGCTCATGGGGGCTGCACTGCCACCTCACAGGGCAGCCTCAGGGGCCTTCACCAAGAGGGAAGCCCACTTGCTGGGAAACCGATGAAGCAGCAGGCAAGGGCACCAAGGGCAGCCATAAGCTGCTCCCTAGCACCACAAGCACCTGAGTTCCGGGGATCGGAAAGGAGTCGCAGGCAGGGAACTTCCACGTGGTGCCATATGGTTTCAGTCTTATTGTGACATCTGAAGGCCTCTGGGGCTCCCTGGGTGAATGAGATAGGAGTATTAGGGGCCAAGGGCATGAGGGCAGCAGAGCCCCAAGCAGTCACAGCCACAGGAGGGGGACACACAGCACCAAAGCTGGGAGGAAGCCCACCAGGCCTGGAGGCAGCCTGGGGCAGCAGGGGGTGTGGTGAAGTATAGTAGAAGAGGCTGAGAGGAAAGCAGGCTCTGCCTGGAGCCCAGCTCCTCACCCCAACAGTGCACACACACATGCACACACACACACATACACACGTGCACACACATACATGTCCATATACACACACACAGGCATAAACACAGCCCACTGCAGAACAGCCTGACCCACCCCCAGGACCTTTCACGCTGATTCACCTGTCCCAGCCCCAGAACCCAAAGCCCAGAAAGGCACTCTGGCCAGGAGCTGCCTGAAATCTTTTCAGGTCCCAGGCAGAGCTCCTGGAGCATCCTTCCCCAGCCTAGCCAGCACCAGCTGTCCTAGGCACCACCAGAGAGGTCACTTGGAGAAAAAGCGGGTAATCTTCAAATATTACAACTGGGCGCTAACTGAGCAACCTGGAGCCCCTCCCCCTCTTGGTCCCCTCCCTGTCCCCACCCTCAGCCACATGTGGAGGAAGGAGTCCTGGATGATCCATTTGCTGGACAGTTAGGAACCTCCCTCCCACTCTGCAGTCTCCCCGACTTTTTCCTCACCACCCCGCAACTGCCTGGCCTCCCCAGTGTCCAAGTGTCCCCTTCACCCCAGAACCATCAGGATCCACCACTCAGCAAATATTCTCTAGGAGTAATTGGATGTGATGGAACGAGGGCTTTTCTGCCCCTGAGTGAAAGTCTCTGGATATCATTTAATGGCACACACAAAAAAATAGAAGGCTCAGGCCTCCCGCCTACCACTGCTGGGACATCATTAATCTCCACAGAAAGGCATCAGTGTTTCTATCACGGCAGCCAGCCCAAGCGAGCCAGACAAATTACAGACCTGAGCCATGCTCGCCGTGGGGCGGTTATTAGGTTGGAGTTGAAACCTTGCTGTTTTCATCAGGGACACCGTGCCCTGACAAGAGGTGATGCCCTACCAAGCTGGAGGGTAGAGCAAGGCTGAGGCCAGAGAAAAAGGCAGCTGCCTCGGTTAGATACCGGTCACCCGCCTGGGAAAACAGGGCGACTCAGAGCCAAGTTCCCAGGGCCCCCACAGCACCTGTCCAGCACAAGGTCCCAACCTCAGAGGCTCAGCTATCTGCCCCTGCCTCAGCCTCCTGACCCCACCCTCCAGGTCCTCCAAGGACAAGTGACAAATCCGGTAGAAAACACCCTTTGGCCTTGGCAGTGTCAGGAAGTACTGTCCTGTGGTAGGTAACAGGGGGCCTGCAGATTCTGCCAGGGCCCAGGGGCAAAGCTGCCCTGCTGGCTGAGGTCCCTCTTCAAAGGACAAGTTTGTCATTTGTCTACTGTTAATTGTCTCACATTAGAAACTCATGGAGGCTGGGGATTTAGCTCAGCAGCATAAGCGCCTGCCTGGCAAACACTAGGTCATGAGTTCGATCCCCAGTACCAAAAAAGAAACTCATGGAGAAAACCCAAGGTAGTGGCATGTATCTGCAATTGGGAGGCTGAGGCAGGAGGATTATGGTGAATTCAGGGCCAGCCTGGGCTACATAGTGAGTTCAAGGCCAGCTTAGACTACATAATGAGTCTAGAAAGAAAGAAAGAAAGAAAGAAAGAAGAAGGAGGGAAGGAAGGAAGGAAGGAAGGAAGAAAGGAAGGAAGGAAGGAAGGAAGGAAGGAAGGAAGGAAGGAAGGAAGGAAGGAAGGAAGGGAAAGGAAAAAAGAGAAGAGGAACTCATGGAGCACAGCAGTGAGTTTGGATAAAGCAACAGTCTGCCACACACCTGGCAGAGGCAGCAGGAGGCAGTTGCGTGTGACACAGAAGGGCCTTGCTCCAGGCTCCAGGGCGCCCAGGAGCTGCCCACCCCTCCTCCCAGTTCTGTAAGCCTCGGGGTCAGGGTAGGTGGAGCGCCATTTCTCAGGCTTTTGGAGGCTGGCTTAGCTCTAAAAGCCTCAATGGAGCTGGTCAGGAGCATGTGACAAGCCACTCCCAAAGCATGCAAAGCCAGCCCCACAGATTTAGGACCTAGGGGTGGAGAAAGTGACTCTCAGGATGTGGCCCATGGCCTGGCGCAAATCTTGCAGCAGTAGCAGTCCCCGCCTGGACTAAAGCCCAGAGGATGGACTCCCCTCTCAGCCACTGAAGACAAGGATGTCTCCTGTGTCTAGAGGCTCAGGTACAAGCAGTACCTCAGAAATGTCCCCCAGGCCTTAGGTAAGATGTCCTCTCCCTTGGCCTCCTCCTGCTCCAATATCTTAACATCCATAGCTCTTGGCCTACATCAGCAGTGACCTGTGAGGGATGGTCTCTCTGCGGGACTGCCTCTGTAGGACAGGACATCACCCCTCGGCCTGTCCTGGGTTGGACTCACATATCCTATATGACAGTCCTGCCCCAAGGAGCTCAAGCCCCTATATTCTCATCTCTGGGCAGCTCGGAAGACAGACACCAGATACCACCCCATCCTGCCCCAGGAAGAGCCCAAGCTAGCTCCTAGTGTAGTGGCCCCAGCAGACGCAGCCCTGCCCTCTTCCTGCATGGCAGCAGCCTCCTGGCGCTCAGGGACCCAGCCATGCCATACAGGAAGGGGCTTTCCTCTGAGCAGTGACCACAGAAGCCACAGCTCCCATCTCTCCCCACGCACCCCTGCGGGCCTGACTCACCCCTCTCCCTTCTAGAACTTGCTCGGGGTCAGTTCCTCTCGCCCTCTGCGGCAGGAAATTGGGGGGTGGTGAGGAGTCCAGACGAGCCAGGGGAGGCAGCCGGCACAGGGCCTGGTGTGGGGAACAGCTGCCAGAAGAGCCCGAGAACCACAGCCTTGTCGGAAGTGGGACAGGGAAGGAGCCAGAGACCCCAGGGACGCTGCAAGCTCATGCAGAAGGCAGCCACTAAGCCAGAAGAGGCCAGCTCTGCTGAGAGAGAGGCACAAGGGGATTTCTTTCACCAGCTTGCCTGATCTCGTGATGGGTTTCAATTCCTTCCTTACCACCCAGGTTCCTTCCTGCCCTATTGAGTGGGGAAGGCCCCTCTGTCCCTCGTGCCTGTCACCCACCAATTCACCCATGAGCCCTTTCCCTGGCATGCACACACACATGTGCATATGCACACACATATATGCTGGTATGCACACTCATGAATGCATAACCACATACACACAAGCATGTGCTGGTGTACACACTCATGGATGCACACACACAAGTGTGTGCTGGTGTGCACACATGTACATGCACACATTTTCCTAGGGTCCTGATACCAGAATTCCTTTCTAACCAGCCTAGCCCCAGGTGTGCAGAAGCTCCAGCCAGGCACAGTACCTGTAAAAAGGCACTAGAGTGACACAAAGTTGCACCATGGAAATGCCCAGTGCATTTGGTGCCTGCCCAACAGCCCAGTTCTCAGAGCCTTGGCCACCCTTTCTTGAGCTGCTCCTGCAGGCCCTTACTCTCCAGTCCTTGAGGTAGGCCAAGCATCCTGTCGCTGAGGGGGACAGCTGGAAGGGACTTGCCCAGTTCCTATCGCCCAGGTTGGCTTGGTGCCACACAGGAGGAGGTGAGAGCTGGGCCAGCGAGCAAAGCATCTGTACTGACAGCAACTCTGCATCACTGGAATTACCACCTGCTATCAGGTAGAGCCTGGCCCCTCATGGGAGCAGGACTCCTACTGCGAATGGTACATGTGCCCGTGCGATCCAGGTTGCAAACACCTTTGAATCACCCCCCAGCTGTCCCCCACCCACCCCACCGTCTGCAGGAAAGTTGTCTTCCGGGAAACTGGCTGCCCTAGAATGCTTCCTCCCCTGTACCTCATCCTGGACCCAGCCTCTCATCTGTAAGCCAGGGGTCATCGTGGTCTCCTACACTAGGACTGTTGTAAGAATCGTGTGAATGGTTGGTCATGGTGCAAATGGCACATGGGAGCACTACAGAGGTGTGTTGTTGCTGGTGTTATTTTTTGTGACCTCATCATCGTGGTCATTATCTTTATTGTTATCATTATTGCTACTACTACTACTACTACTATCACAACTACTACAGGATGGGGGTTCTACTAAAATTGTCCTATCCTTAAGAATATTTTTGAAATATCCATGACCCTTGGAGGAAGGAGAAATGGAGGGAGAAACACACTTGGGTGGTGTGGCTCCCTTTGGTGTTATGAAGAGGGTGACGGATGCAGGCAGAGCCAATGCGGGGAGAATGAGTGGTCTGTGACTCTTGTGTCTAAGAGCTGCAGGCAGCCAGCTCTCGCCTCTTCTGTCTGGGTATCGGAGGTGACTGACCTCACAGCCCCCGGTACATCAGCCTCTGCCTAGCTGTGCCCCAGAACAGCCAAGCCCCCTCCAGAGAAGGTTGCAGACTGATCTTCCAAAGAAACAAGAGAGCTCCAAAAGGACAAAAACTATGGGATGCATTTTAATTCCAGTTTAGTTTAAGTTCTGGATAAACAATGAAAAATAATTCAATATAAGTATGCTCTGTGAAATAGATGGACACACACAGCAAATTATTTGCTGTTTATTTGAGAGTCAAATTTATCTGGGCTTCCTATGTTCTCCTGGCAACCATGCACCCAGAGTGCCTGAACTCAAGGTTTGGGAAACAAGGGTGTGGGAATTTGCCTCTGATCACTTCCCTCAGCCTGTCACCAGCACCCAGGGGTGGGCCCCCTCCTTGCTGCACTAAGAGGCCTGTTCACACTTGCCCTAGAAGATGTGTCCCCCATTGCTCTGTCCCCTGAGGAGGGTCCCCTCCAATCTGAGCACCAATCTGGCTTCTCCAAGTCCCAGCATGGTCATGTGTCTTCCACACTTATTCCTCCTCTGGGATACAAGCACTGCCTGTCTATGTCCACCAAGGCGGAGGAGCCCTGGCCAGGGGGCAGCTGGGACTCAGGGAAAGAAATCGTAAGAACAGCACAGGAACATCTGCCAGATTCAACCCCAGCAGCTAGGGTGACCAGGTGTGGTGAGGAGAAGCCTCTGTCGTGGGGTCAGGAGACCTGCAGGAAGAGGCAGAGAGCAGGGCCAGGGAACTGCCTGCTCACTGAGCATTTCCTTTCTACATAGAGTGAACAGGCTGCAGCATGTTAAACACAGGGCCCAAGGGAGGAGCCACAAGGTGGCCTTGACTCAGGCTGGGCTTAGTCCCTACGGTCCTGGCAAGTAGGTAACTGTGCACTTCTCAGGGACCCTACTAACACACAGGGGCTCCCCTGGAGCCAGAATCCAGGAAGCTCCCCAGGCACTGTGCCCCCACAGCCAGAGGGGGCCAAGCTCCCTGCCCGCTCTCTTTGCCATGGTTCTCTCTCACCGCTTCCCTGCGGTCTGTCTGTTCTTCCAGGCTCTTGGGAAATGGACAAATTTTTGTACCGCTTCCACCTGAACGAGCCTGAAGCAAGCACCCAGTTCATGACACAGAACTACCAGGACTCAGCAACGTTCCAAACTTCCAAGCAAGGTGGTATCTAGGCCACGAGAGAACTGCCTGGGCCACAAGCATCACCGTCCAAATGTGTGTCCACAGTAGTCTGGGGACAGGACCGTTTCTGGGTATGGATCTCTTCTTGTCCAAATTTTAAAAAATAAAAATAAGAGGTCATCCAGTTCTAGTTGTTTTGCTTCCTAACCTGTCTTCTTTGTAAAATCAATAAAGGGAGTTAGGCATGGAGTAGCATGACTGTAATCCAGGTACTATGGAGGCTGAGGCAGACAAATAGCAAGTTCAAGCCCCAGACTGGACAACTCAATAAGACCCAGATTTAAAATAAAATAAAAAGGTTAGGGATATAGCTTAGTGGGAAGACCCTAGGGTTAATCTGCAGTGATGAAAAACAGAAAAGAAAGAGGAAAAAAAAGGGAAGGAGGGAAAGGAGGGAAGGAGGAAAGAAAGAAAAGAAAAAAGAAAGTCAAAGGAAAATCAGCCAATATCCAGCTAGGGTTTGGGGCTTTCCTGTAATTGAAAGTGGGGGTAGCTGGGGGCTGATGGACAGGAGGTGAGGATCCCTAGGCCTGAACTGAGCCCTCAAGCAAGTGGCTCATCCTCTCTGAAGCTCCGCTTGCTCAGCAGTGACACTGAGGTGGGAAGAAGCTGCAGGGGACACTCCTTTATCTCCATGGACCTTTCTGACTCCAACTCCAACCTTCATCAGCATGCACTCAGCAAACATCCTGGGGACCTCCTGTGTTCTGGGCCTAGGAATCCAGAGGCAAACAGGGCGAGCGTGGCACTGACCTTGTGGAGTCGGGTGAGAAGAGCAGATCAGCACAGGCAAATCCTAACAGAGTGTGATCAGTGCTGTGAGGATGGAAAGGAGGCTGGCTTCTGGTGGGGGTTGAAGGCTCGGGCAAGACCTCACAGGAGACATGAGGTGGGGTTAACTGGTGAGTACAGACAGGGGCAGAGAACATCCCTAAGCTCCCCCAAGCTGCTGCAGCTGAGGGGCACGCCTGGCATCCTCCAGGAAATGAAAGGCCAACCGTGAAGCTGAAGTGAAATAGACAAGGGAGAGAAGGGCTGCATGGGTGGGCCAAGGCCAGGCCTTGTGGTCCTGCTAACGTTTTGGATTGTACCCTGCAAACAACAAGACATCACTGGATGGTAAACAGATTGGAGGGTGACAGGTGGCACCATCAGATGTATGCTTTTGGAACGCTGTGAGGAAACTCCTTGGTGTCTACAAGGAGAGGACTCCAGCTTCTGCATGCTTTGGACTGAACTGTAGGCCTTTTGATGTTCCAGCCCAAGGACCCTCCGGAGACCCCTCTGCTGACCCCCTGCATAGCCTAAACTGGGGCCCATCCACTCACCCCTCTAACAGGCCCTCAGCTCAGTTTCCCTCCAAGCATTAATAAGCCCCCCTCCTTGGCCAGGGTGCAGCAACGTTGGTGACTCATGCATGCAAAGTGATTTGAGTTCACCAGATGAAAGAAGCAGGCTGAGCTAGCGCGGGTTACTGTCTTCTTAGATGCATGCACCAGGTTAGCTGCAAGGCAGGAGCCCAGGTCAGCCAAGGAGCACACTTTCAACTGCTTGGACAATTCCTGAGGTGACATCTGAAGAAGATAGCAGGGTGGGGGACTGAGTTGGTGACTAGAGAAGTTGATGCCTCTCCTGTTGATATTCTCCTCCATGCCCAGGTGGTGGGCAGCAGATAGCAAAGTCCTATGTTTTAGAACGGCATCTAATGCCAGCCCAGGGCAAAACAAACCTTCGCCAGCCCCCCACCAGGCAAGCCTGCAAACAGAGCTAAAATAAGGAGCCAAAGGAAGTGCCCATTTGCAGTGTCATGGAAGGCAGCCTCAGAAGGGACTCTCTGGGGCCCATATGCCTTGGGACCTTCTCCTGCACCCATCACCCCACTAGGCACAGTATATAATTGGCAGCTCCGGTTGGTGCCCAGGGCCAGGATAAATAGAAGGTCAGCTAGCTAAAGCAGCCCCAAATTGAGACACATCCTCCCCTCTTCTGCTTTTAATTCCTTGTGGCTAGCCTGTTTATTTTGGGTAAGGGAAAAAAGTCGGATGTTTATCCTTCGAGGAAATTATCGGCTTGCTTGCCTTCTTTTCTGTCTCCCCCTCCTTACTTTGCCCTGGTGTTCTGAGATTTGGATTCAGTGGTAGGAGAGACCCCCACACACACACCCGCCTGGCCCCAAAATGTGCAAAAAGAACACAGTTGGCCCAGATTCTAGGCTGAAGCCAGCTCTACCAGGCTGTCCCTGGAAACCACAGAGGAGGGCCCAGGGGCAGACAGGGGAAACCTGGAGGCCACAGGGGGATGGGGAACCACCTTCAGGCAGCTTTTTGCCTTGGGCTCTTTGAGCCTCTCCTTTTCTTTCCATTGTTCCCTCATGCAAATGGCTGGAGCTCTCTAATGACACAGCCAAGAAAGATGGAGGGGAGCAGCGATGACCCCCTTGCAGGGTTAGAGAGGACTGACATGATCATCGTCACTGTCTGATGCCATTTACCAAGCACCTTCTGCATACCAGGCTTTGCATGGAGTGCCTCATAGCACTCCTCACCCCGCTTCACAGCCTACCTGGGCCGTCAACACATTCTCCCATTCAGTTACCCAAGAGCCCAGTAACATAGGCAGCTGTGTTCTTGTTTTCTAGATGAGGAACCAGATTCCCTTATGTGAAGGGGCCTACTCCCTGTTCCATAACTAGCAGTAATGGAATCTGGCATTAAGCCCTCTTACCATAGTATTTTGAGGTAAATAGAGCTTTATGCTTACTCTCTGGTAATGCAAACTAAAAACGTATCCATTTAAGAGCTGGAATGGACCAAAGAGAAAGGCTGGAACAGTTTAAAGCTTTAGCCATCTTAGGCCAGGTCAGACTGTGGGGAGGGCTGGGTTTCTGAACATCCAAGGCAACAGGCTTGCCCAGCCCACGGATTTCCCCACCCCTGCCTGCCCATGGTCACCATCCTTAACCGCAGCCTACTGACCACCCCCCTCCCTCCTAGAGAAAGAAGAATGGTGAAAAAGGAGAGAAAGCCACCTAGAAAGACCCAGTGGATCACCAGGTGACCATGATTCTGATGGTGATGATGGTCATGGTGCTGATGGTGATGGCGTGATGGCTCTGATGGTGATAATGATGATGACAGTGACTGTGATGCTGGTGACAGTAGTGATGGTGATGGTGGTGATGACTGTGGTGATAGTGGTGATGGTGATGATGGTGACGATGGTCATGGTGGTCATAGTGGTGATGGTGATGATGGTCATGGTGATGGTCATGGTCATGGAATGAGAAGAAGCCGCATACGTACATTACATGATATACTTTTAAAAGCATAATATTTCTTATCAAACAGTCTTAAATTCATAAAGAATTTCTACTACTTGACAGCACAGTGACCCTGAGCAACTTTCTTAACTGTTTCAGACCTATGTTTCAAGTGCAAAACTATAATGAAAAAATGGAAATAAATGCTTTCCTCTCAAGATAGGTTACAATGGTTAAATGAGATACCACAGCAATTGCTGAGCACAATGCCTGGCATGCAGAATGTTCAGTAAATGCATGAATTCTCCTCCTTCCCTGCCTCCTCCTCACCTGCTCTCACCAGCCTGGCTGGAGCAAGTGGTGAGGCTTAAGGTCAAGAACTATCACTCCCAGGTGAGAGTCCTTCCGGTGAGACCCATCGGAGCCCCATCAGCCCTAGGGAAAGGACTAACTACCAAGGGAGCCTCAAGCCCAGCCTAGCATCCCCCTCCCAAGCTAAGCAAAACACTGGGAAGCTTGGATCAGGAAAGACATTCAGTTCCTTAGCAACTAGCACACATTTCCCTGTAAAGACAAAGACCCTTCACTCAGAACACTCCCTCCTCCCAGCCTCTCCAGGTGTCTCATCGACTTTACCAGAGTGGAACTGGGGCTGCCTACCCCCAGAACCTCTGGGGACCTCTCAGCCCATCCTCCTGACCATCCTAAGAGCACCTGCTATGGTCCCAGGACACCTTCCATCAGATGCTTATTAATTGTCCTCTGTACCCTCCAGGAGCTGCTGGGAGATGGGTGAGACACGTGTATACACACACACACACATACACTCACACAGCACAGCACAAAAGGCCATACTTCCTGTCTGAGACTCTTGCTCCACTTTAGAGACTAGGAAACTAAGGTGAGAAAGGAACAATTCCCTAAGGATTTCTGTCTCTCTTCCTCCTCCTCCTCCTCCTCCTCCTCCTCCTCCTCAATGTCTGGAGGGAGAAATGGGAGCTGAAAAGAATGGTTCAGGGAGGGAGGACAGTGTCCCTGGCTACACACCTGTAGGGACAGGAAACAGGAAAGGGAAAAGGCTGCAGACACCCATGCCAGGACAGTGTGCTCATCTCAGAGTGCCACCATGGGAGCACCGGGCATGTCAATCCTATTCAACACATAATGAACATCTTAAGGGAAAAGAATGAAATGATTCCCTAGCAAAGGAGAGGAAGAGAAAGGGAAGGAAACAGAAAAAGGACATGGCCATTTGCTGTGGTGTAGCTAGCAGAATTGCTGATGGGAAGTCTGATTCCAACACCAGTGCTGCCATTCACTGCTATGTGAGCCTAGTCTTCAATTTCTCCGTCTATTAAAGAGCTTGGGACAGATGTTTTCTGAGGCCCTTCCAGCTGAATGTTCTCTGATTCCACATGGGCAGTGTGGACCACTGTCCCTTTAGCTGGGAGAAAGTGGAAGCCATCAGAACAGGCAGAACCAGTGTTATTAGACAGCACCAAGTTTGGTTGAAAAGCAAGAAAACCTAGTGGGAGACTCAGTTTAAAGATTAGTTTATGGATGTGCAGAGCTGGAGACCATGGAACTATCCGGAATCTGCAGCCAGTTTATCCACTCCAGACCCAGGCCAGAGGAAACCCACTTGGAGACCCTCAGTACCCAGTGGGAGGGGCCAAGGGACCAAGGAATGGACACAGAAACACCAGCTGATGTCCACCCCACTGGCACAGGTCAGTAGTACAGGGCGGGGAGCGAGAGTTAAAGGAAACAGCTGAATTTATCAGGAAGGCAGCTGGCAAGGTCCTGGGTGTTCACTTTCATTTCCAGTCTCATGAAACAAGAGAAAAGCAGGCTGAGTACATTTCCCCTAGGGCCTAGGCAGCAGCCAGGGAGTCCAAACACTCCCTGCACCCCACAACTGTGACGTTCACAACAGAGACAGAAAGGCAGGTGTACACACTCAAATCACCACAAGGAAACAACATTGTATGCACAGGCTGCAGAGCTGCCTCCTCCAGGGTGGACAGGAAGGCTCAGCTGCATGTGTGCTGCGTGCTGCGTGCTGGGCGTTGAAGGGACCACAAAAGAAACCTAGCCATCTGTGCCCCAGAAGCTCTTCCTGCATGGTAGGAGAGAAATGGGTACACACAAAGGCAACCCTGTGACTGTGGAGGTTGAGCCTCAGATCAGGGCAGCGGGAAAATAATCTAACAAAGAGGTGGCCAAAGTGGGCAGAGCAGGGCTGGAGGACAGAGGCTGGAAACCAAGGCACACAGGTGCTCGCGCAGGTATACAACATAACTGCTGCTCCCGAACCTGTCCTCCAGTTCTGACCCACTTAGTCCGGTCTGCCCATAAGCACACTGGGTCAGCATTGTCCAGAACTTACAAGTTTTCCCTGCTACCTACAAGCCTTATCTTGCCCATTCACACATACACAAGCCTACATGCACACATTTACACACATCTCTACTGTCAGCAACCTGTGCATACATACTGTAAATATAGCAGCCCACACACAATCACATGGTGTACGCACCCGCTAGACATTCCAGGGTATCGACTCTGCCAAGCTCTTCCTAGACATCCATGCAAGCTGTGTGTGTGTGTGTGTGTGTGTGTGTGTGTGTGTGTGTGTTGTTCAGCCCCAGCAAGCGCACCCATGGGATTTGCATGTACATGCAGCCTCCGTCCACACACACCCACTTTGTCCACCATGAACAGAGAGACACCTCCATCCCTAGTAGACTGAGGAGCAGACATGACCTAACCACAACTGTCACTTCACAGCCTCCTGAAGCTTCAAGTAGATTTTTTGAGTGGCTGCAAGGGAGATTTCATGTGTGCGGTTTGGGAGAGGGCGATTGGGAAGGGTGAGGGGAAGTTCTGGCAGAAGTGGGGAGCCAGACCTCCCCCTGAAGTCTAAAGGAAGGCACCCAGACACACGCCCCTCCTCTCAGCAGTCCTATCTCTGACTCCTTGCCCACACACTGCCTGGCCAGGGAAAGGAGAACCCAAAAGTGGCCAGTCTGAGTTGCTAAATTGGACCTTGGCAGAGAAGGGGAAACACGTCAGTTCCCTGGGGAAGTAGCCTAGCCCAGGGCGGCCACAGGCCCCTGGGCTTCTACTCCGATGGAACAAAAATTGCTCAAATAGATCTGACGCTTTGTTTTCGAGCCCGAAATACCCTGTGGCGGCAGCCGGAAGTGTGACCGAGGGAGGGAAGTAGGGCAAGAGGGGAGGATTCGTTTGAGTTTCCATTGTGGGTGACTTTTTCTTTCGTTTGGGGTCTAGAAGAAGCTTTCTCACCTCTCCAAGTCAAGGTTGGGCAAAAGGGGAGTGTGCCTCTGAGATTGGGGCTGGGGACACTGCAGCACAGTCACCCTGATCTACCCCTTCCCTCCCCAGGAGGCCTTTGAAAATGACCCCATCTTCACACACTGTAGAATTTGATCTCTGGCCACCTGGTGGCAGAAGGGCTGATGCTGGAGTAAAGGGTCAGAAATGGCAGTGATTTTTGCCTTCAGAGTCTTGTGTACTTTGATGATTTTTCTTTTAAAAAGATCCTGTTTACAGAGAAGTTCCACAGCCACTAAACTAGGCCACAACTTGACTAAAGCTCAGACCCATGCCATTCGGATTCAGTATTTTAATAAGATGGTGAACTCTGGGAGGCTGAGGCAGAAGGATCAAAAGTCCAAGCTCTGCCTGGGCAACTTAAGAGACTTAGCAAGACCCTGTCTCAAAATAAAAAGAAAATCAAACAATTAAATACAAAGGGGCTGGGGATGTGGTCCAGTATGAAGGCCCCGAGTTCAATTCTCAATGCTGCAAAATAAATAAATAAGCTGGTTAAATGAATGCCAACTGCAAAGGCAAGGATGGAAGAGAGAAACTGCTGCAGTGGGTGGGATCTATACCCCGCTGCCCTCTCTGCCCTTGTCCTAATTTACTTTTCCTCATAACCCTTATCACCACCTCACATGCATTATTCCTTTATTTTCTGTGGCTACCCTGAGTGCTCATCAGACCTGAGATTCCCTACAGCAAGGCCTTGGACCGCTTTCATCCACACCTTATCCCCTGTGTGATGGGGCGGTGTGGACACAGTCAGTTGCCAAAGGGTGGGAGGAGGGAAAGCCATCCAGCGCTCCTAGTGCCCGATGGCGGCTGGTTAGTTCAGAAAGGCTGAGGCCTGCTATGCACAGGCACCCATGTGGAGTGGGGTGCAGTGAGGCAGGGGAGAAGGAGGGTGTATGTACAATGGGAACACAATGCCAAATCAGAAGCAGCTCCTGTGCTTGTGGAGCAAGTCGGTGGGGGCAGGGTGGGGGCAGCATTTATCAATGTGGGAGGCAGACATTTATCAAAGGATTACACAAATGAACATAAAAATATAAGCAGGTAGGACGTGGCAACCCTGAGAGGATCTGGGCTTACTTCCTAGCAGGGGCACCAGCAGGAAGGATCTGAGTAGTGGTGGCTGAACTGAGGGTGCCTGCCTTGTAACACTGCAAAGACCCAGCCCCCGCCCCCCCATCCCAGGAAGTGGGGTCCAGAAGGAGGCAGAACTGGGTGATTCCCACAGCAGGGTGTGCCTTCCCTCCCCCCACCCACCCTCACAGGGGCGAGAGGCACAGCCAGGGCCTGTGAACCCAGGCTGCAGTTCAGAAGCAGCAAGCAGCCCCGTCCCTGTGTGCTATTTACCAGCGCTTAATGACGGCGGGGTAATCACGCTAATGAAAAACTCCCTGGGGCTGGGGCCGCCAGACTGGGATGAGGAAACCGGGAGGCATTTGGGAGCCGCCGGTGAGTCACGCTGAGTGTGCTTAGAGCAGGCTTGTGCTGGGCTCGAAGGACTGGTCCGTTCCCTGTGCTGCACCCGCCCTCAGGGTACCTCAGCCCCTGCTGGATGCAGCCTGAGTCTGGGTCAGCCATCATCATCAGGCCAAGCCACCTGCAAACCCAGTCCCGGCACAGCCACTTGTGGTGCGGGCCTGTGACAGCCATCAGCTCTCCCTTCCCTACCCATCGCCTTGGTTCCTTGGCTTCTGGAGGGGACCCCAGAAGACCTTAGGCTGGGCCAGGCTTCACATCTTATTTCCTAAAGACTTTCTCACTAGCCTCAGTTTCCCCCACGGAGTAGCAGTAACTCGAGATTCCCCATGCCCCCACCCCCACACATACCCTGCCCCCGGGGGGCAGGAGTATTAATTACAGTTTGTTCCTAGCTTTGAAGATGAAAAATGGCAAGGATCATTACCACTCAATTAACGGGGCTATTACCTCTTGAGTTTATGCCTGATTAATTCCACTCCACCCTGACGCCTCCCCTAACCAGGGACCCACTCTGTGCTAAGGTCCCTCACTCGCCTACCCCACACACCCCACGCCACAGGCTCCTTCCTCCTGAATTTTGCATTGGAAATCCCTCCTGGGGAAGGGGCCCTTATAGACTACTTGGCACAATTCCCATTCAACAAGCACTGGCTGAGGCTCCTGGATGTGTCAGGTGAGAGCTGCTGGCCTATGGCAGGGAAGGTCACAGACTGAAGCCCTTTCCTTCATGAGGCTTACCTTCAGGGGTCCAAATGTCCAAGTGGGTTCTGATGTACACCCAGGATTCCCTTTGGTCCCATTCCTTCCCTCTAGGATTTCTCATTCATCCAGACAACACAGCCCTAGGCCGGGCACCCTTGGAACAAGCTGGGAGGACAGTGGTAGTGCTTTCTAGTTTCAGAGATGAAAACAGTGATGCTAACATGAAGAGGGGCTGGATCACAGGTCCTTTTGGACAACTGCGGCCTTCTCTTCCCTTCTTCGCTGTCTTCCTCACTTAGAGTCTTAGCCCCTCCTCAAGAGCTTGCTCAGACCCCTTTTTCCTCCATCAAACCTGTTTGTTTTTGCCCTGAACAGCTCCCTCCTGCATGTGGCTCACCCCTCTGAAATCCCTGCTATGCCTCCTTACAGGACACTTTGGTCTTAGATGGTGATGTCTCCACCAGAGCTCCTCCTCATCCTGCTTTAAACTGCCCACTGCTGAGAGCAGCTCAAGTGTCCAGTTTGCTTTCTTCCACAGAGTGGCAGAAGTATTCTGGAGATGTGGGTCTCATTGATTTACCCAGGTGATGCGGAGCCAGGGAGCAGAGGACGGGACTGAAAGGGTCAGATGGGGCAGGTGGAGGGGATCCAGCTCTCCTTCTAATCAACCATATTTCACAATCAGGAGTGACCACGCTGGACACTGGAGGAGGGCCAAGAAGCTCTTACTGGGATGGGACAAGAAGCTTGTCCTTACCCCAGAGATAAGCACAGGACTAAAGCCCAAGAAGACAAAAATGCATAAGATCCAGTCCCTGCTCACAAGGAGCTTGGATACTACCCTTTAACTTTCAGTAACCTTCTGGGCAACCAAGCCAGATGATTCTGCATTATCTACGAGAGAAAGAGGGAAGTCATACTCCTGTTCCTCTACTCCACCTATCTGAGAAGGCGATGCTATCATTGAGGTTTTCCTGGTCAATGCACAGGCCTCCAGGGAATGCCAACCATGGGCCCCAAGAGTCACTAACTGCTTTTCCCTGAGTCCCAGGTTATTAATGGCATAAGAGAGCAAAAAAGAAAAATGTGTATCTCTAACCCCTCATCTATGGGCAATGTTTTCGGCCCAAGAGGATATTGAGCCTGGAAGGGGATCAGAGAGAGGATTTAGGAACTGCAATCCTCCCTGGTTTCCCAAAGGCTTTTCTTACAGGGCAGAGAACAAAGGGACTTGCCAGCCTTTAGATTCAGTCTCTGCCACATGGGTAAGAGCCTGTTCCTAGCAAAAGATGCCCTATGTATGGCAAACCATGGAAATGAGACCTTGCATTCATCTGTTTTTCCCTTCCCTCCCCCCTCTTCCCCTCCCCTCCTCTCTTTCTGTCTCTCCCCCACCTCATTCTCTCTTTTTCTCTTTCCCCTTTTCTAACACCCCCTTTTTTGGCTCCCCCCGACTGCTGGTCCCCTCACATTTGCACCTTTTCTGGTACATTTCAAATCATAAAGTTCCTCTTTCCAAAAAGCCCCATCCTCTGAGAGTCCTTTCTGCAGTGACACCATCTCTCCCAGCTGAGAAGGGGCTGTCCCACAGCAGGCCTCAGGGGAATGACAAGCCCTCAAGCACATGATTCTACTGACTCTCCATGACTCCCTGAGCTACCATAGCACAGTTTCCATTACAAGCCCTCATTTCCTGACCCATTCTTCCTTCTCCCTAGGGACTCTAGAGCAGCACCCCAAACCCCCAAAGGGAACTCTAACACATTTTTCCCAGCCCTACCTGCAACAGAATCCAGAAGCCGCTGGATTAACAGATCTGGGAAGAATTTAGAGGAAGGTGGTCCAGTCCGACCCCTCCCTAAAGCCCAAGAATGAGGCCTGGTCCAAGTTACATAATTATGGTAGAAACTACAACCCAGGTTCCCAGGCTGGGGCTAGTACTTGGTATCTACCCACCTGACTTTTCCCAGGTCTCACCTTCTACTCCCTCCTATTCCTTCCCTGTCCTCACCCATGCCACTTGCTGTATAGCCCAGGCAGTCCCTGTCTCATCCTCTGCCCACCCATGCCAGTTAACTGGAGGCCGGGGACTCCTGTCTGGAGAAGAGTATCTAGGACAATCAGCCTTGGGGGGTTCTGGTGCACCCTCCTAGCAAATGTTACTTTGTAACTTCCTCTTCCTGATCACCAGAGTCTCCCTGAAGTTATCTAAAGTATGATAAAAAAAAAAAATCCTGCTTCTTCTTGATCAGTGTCCGTTAGTGCACTTTGAATTTAAATACAAAACGATGTATAAGAGGGAAGTGTAGCCTGTAACGGACACGAGGAGTCTGAGGCAGGAGGCCTGCTCCATGTTCGAGGCCAGCCTGGGCTATACAGCGAGACCCTGTTTCAAAAAACAAAAACAAAATTTGAAAATAAACAAATAACTGAAATTTTAAAAATAAAAATAAAATGGAAGTGTATGATTGGCTTAGAAAAGATGCTGTGGCCTTTGACACAGTCTAAGGAACTGGGACCTGAGTTCGAGAGGTCACAGTTCCCCCGACACTGGTCCTCCCGGGCCTCCCTGGGCAAGGGCTCCTTCCCTAATCCCATCCTGGGTTCAAGGGATGCTGCGATGCTACATTCAAGTCTTTCTTATACATTTGCTTTCTCCCCAGGTTTGGTACCTATTCATCCTCTTACCCATATGCACTATCTCATTTCTTTCCTCTGACATGCCAATAACGGACACTAGAGGTAATGTTACAAGCATTCTTTTTGGAATCACTCAAGGTGAATTCAAATGTCAGATCAGTCACTTTGTGGCCAAGTGACCTCCAGCAAGCTATTCAGACTCTTCCCAATGTCTTAGATTTTTCATTAAAAAAAAAAAGCAGTCAAGTGCGATACACTTCTAATCCCAGTATTCAGAAGGCTGAGGCAGGAGAATGTCCAAAAGCTCAAGGCCAGCCTGGGATACATAGTGAGGTCAAGCTCAGCCTGAACTACATAGCAAGATCATCTTGAAAAAAGAAAAAGAAAAGAAAAAGATAAAGAAAAAGCACAAAGGCAAATGTTGTCAGTGTAATTCGAAAAGTTACACATAGGACGGTTGTAAAGAATGAAGAAAATCAAGGATGTCTACACAGCCTGGACAGGTAAGCATCAGTGATCAGCTGCCCCCGTCTTTTCTAGCTGCAGAAAGCTCTGTCAGTCAGTGTATCGTGCTAGACATACTTCAAAGCAACCAGAAGCACCAGCTGCTGGGAATCCTCCATGAAGTACGCAGGGCTCTGCCAGGCGCCAAAATTTTTGCCTTCTGCAAGCTTCCAGTCAAAACCTACTTGGCCTCTAAACCTCTCATGGTTACCAAAGAAATAGCAATGACCTAGAGAAATGCAGGAAGGGCTGGCCAGCAAGATGTTACTGGGGAGCCGTGGGGCCCCTATGAACCCTTTGTGCAGCCCCCAACCCAGTAACAAACAACCGAGGCCCTCAACAGCACCACCACTTTTAGGAGCAGTCTCACCAGAGTGGGCCCTTTACACAGGTGTTTGGGGGCCTCTGGTCCCTAAACCCACTTCTTACCAGATTTCATCGCAGCAGCGTTAATGAGTGCTGCCAGCTTCCAGGTATCACCATGCTAGGTAGTGACTTTAGTTTCTTTAGAGTATTTACTACCCTCACTAAGGTTTATGTTTTTGTTTTATGGTTCTGGGGAAGAAAAACCCAAGCCTGGGCCTGCTAAGCAACTGTCCCACAATGAGACTACTTCCCAAGCCCTGAGCGTTTCAAGGTGCAAACACCCTCTGAGAACGGCAATTCCCTAAATTCTAACCCCTCCCCCCTACCAGGTTGAATTAATGGAGGGGATTCTCTTTGGGAAGACAGCGAAGGACTATGTTCTGCAAATGGGGGGAGCCAAATAAAGTTCAGAGGGCAGAGGTGACCACACACTAAAGGACCAAGACATAGCCATCACTGTCCTTTCCTGCAGGGGATGTGGGGCATCCCATCTCCTCCCCCCGCAATAGAAGCAGTCCCTGTAAGTGCAGCTGCTGGGCTTCCTCCAGCAAGAGCAGCCAGGGCCTGAGGGGCTTGGCTCTGCTGCAGAGGGCGCCCCTTTCACCAGCTCTGGGGGAGGGTGCCCTGAACCAGCACCTACTCGCTCCCCAACAAGTTCAGGGCTTAGAGTTCAGGTAATTAGGCCCTTGGCAAGCTCACCTGAGCATGCCAATAAAACTGAAATAAACACCTTCAGCCCCTCTCCAGGGAGAGGGAAAACAAGGAGGGACCAACAAAGAGGGGAGACTTTTTTTAATGATGAATCCTAGTCCTGGCAATCAGAATACTAGAGTTCTACCAAGCAGCCCCTCCAAACACTCCACACTGCTCCAAAATCATGGCTGTCCCTCTTGCCACAGAACCATGGTAGCCTCTGTGTGCCACCATTATCCAGGGTGACAGTGGCCAACCTGAACAGGAAGCAGTCAGCAAGGGCAGAAGCGGATAGGGAGGGCTTCCCTAGCAGGGCTCTTTTCACGGCAGAGAGAGAAGAAAAGGCCCTGGATTCCTCACCTCATGCCAGGAGCCACAGCGATCCATTAAAAAATTCTAAAAGAATAAAATAAATAATTTTAAAAAGTCTAAAAGGATATTCTAGAATGTGAAAGAGCAACATTTTCTTATGCTGCCTTGTGTTACAACCAACTGTTGAGACCTTAATCCATGCCTGGGCTCCTGCAAGATCAGGCCCATTCTTTATCCCTACTTTGGTAGTGCCCAACCCAAATAGGAATTTCCTTTTCTCCATAAATAATAGGCATTAATATTTCTTGTATATGATCACACGGGCATGGAATGGAGCTCCACACCTGGCCCTGTTTAATAGCTCTCTCTCATTCCTGGGACACACAGGGAGAGAGCATTTCTGTCATGAGGCAGGATGAGGGAGAATGTAGTTTAATAGTAACTGCCATTTACTGCTTGCTAGGTGACTGGCATTAATACTCTATGAGGATTCTCCAATTTAAGCCTTCCTACAGGATAGGCACTGTTATTATTACCTGAATTTACAGATTAGAAAACCGAGCCTAAGAAAGAAATTCAGTTTATCCAAGGTCACACAGAAGCTTTCTTGAATGTTTTAATATGCTAAGAATGGGAAGAAGGGGGAGTCTTCTTGCTCTGAAACACTCCTACCCACTTTTGCCCAGCAAGTAAGAAGGCCCCAGCAACACGCTGTCCCTGGGGGCAAAGAGTGCAGCTGGCCTCTGGGTATTTGCGGAGTGGCCACTCTCCGCCTTGCGATGCAGCGCTGGAAGGTTCCAAGGACTACTAAAGTAACCACCTCTGCCTTTCCTACCGCAGACCCCGTGGAGCAGGGATAGGGCTTCAGGTCCTTGCTCTGCCTGTCCTGCCCCAGGAGACATCCGTCAGGTGGAAAGCGGGTGCACTCTGGGGTCCTCAGGAGTTTAACTGGGCAACCGGAGGTCTCTCACTTCCTCCCCCCACCCCCGCAGGCTGAGCTCTGCCTCGCGCGGGGAGACATGGGCGATGCAGTCTGTCTTAGGGCCTTGTCCCTCGCCACAGGCTGAGAACCTCGCAGCAGCCTCGAGCAGGAGCCCGCGGAGACACCCTACCCAGCCTCGAATGCACGCGCAACAGGAAGCGCCTCGGAAGGGCCAGGACTGGGGCCAGGCGCGCGCCAAGCTCGGGGGTCGCCCCCGCTCCCCGCCCTTCTTCTACCGCCAGGTTCTGTGGCCAGAGGCCTGAGCCAGTGGCTAATTTTTCACGCCCCGCAGACCGCCTCCCTAGGTGACGCTACAGCCTGTGCGGTTCCTTTAAAGGCTGCGGGTTCCGCTCTTCTTTCCTTTTCCACTGGATGCCAAAATGTGCAAATCCGGGGACCGGAATCTGCAGCCAAATAGAGAAGGCGAAGGGGCGCGGCCGGCGCGTCACCGGATCCGCTCCTTGTATGGCTCTTCCCGGCTTGGCCCGCCGCCCCGCGACCCTCCCTGCAGCCTCCGGGCCCCTCCCGCACACAGGCGGGCTCACACTGCCACCCACGCCCCCGACCGGCCGCTCGCCACCCCCAAGGGAGGGAGCCGGGGGCGGGAGGCGCTGCCTGCCCAGATTCCGGCCGGAGCCCGGCCCCGCTGCAGAGCACTGCCTCCCCGCGCGGCGCGGGCGGAGGAGAGCCCGGGGGCGCTGTGCCTCCACGGCTCGGGAACCGGGAGCCTGGCGGGAGAGGCGGCGGGGGTGGCGGAGAGGGGCCTGGCGGGCGGCGGGAATCCCTCCTTTCTTCAGAACCGGAGAAGATCCGGGGGAGGCCGGGGCCTCCCCTCAGCTTCCCAAGTGAAGAGGGGAGGGGAGCGAGGTTGTCATCCGCCCCCTCCACAATGCGCAGCTCGGGAGTTCCTCCCACACATCCCCGGCCCGCACGGCCCTCCCACGGCGTGAGGCCCGGGGATCCTCTCTTCCTCCTCGTCAACACTCCCACTCCGAGATGTGCACTCTCCCCCAGCCTCGAATCTCCAAGGGGGACACGGGATTCACCGTGCCCACATGGCCACCGAGGAGGGAATCCTCCCCCGCCAATCTGGAGCGTCTCGGGGTCGCGCCCCCGTGCTCCCTCTCCGTCCTCCCCCTCGCCCGGGCCGGGCCGCGCGCCGCCCCGGAGCAGGCCTCGGGGAACACAGCACCCGCCCCCGGGATCCGCTGCCGCTTTGGGAGGTGACAGCGCTCTGGGTCGGCACACAGGCCGCTCTTGATTGCGGGCCGCCGGCAGGCAGCACTGAGGACAGCCCTGGGGCGGGGAAGAGGGGTGCGAACCAGGGGAAGCCTCCGAGAAGGCGCGGAGACCGTGGGTTCGGTCGGCGTCCTCCTGCTGCAACCCAGCGGCGGGCCCTTCCCAGGCAGCAGCAGATAGCGCCTGTGCCGGGCCTGCTGGGACCTCCTGCCATCCTGTGGCCAAAGAGGTTGCTTTGGAGCTGTTAGGGAATTTATTTGGTGCACGTGTTTTCTATCTCCTACTCTTCAACCCTTCTTCTTCGCCACCCAAACTGCACAGCCTCAGCCCCAGATGTGTGGGGTTCTTGCCTCCCGCGCAGCCGCTGAGCTCAGCCGGAGTCAGCGCAGGGTCAGAAGCCCAGGGAGGGGCAGGGTTGTGACAACGAATCAGAGTAAAGTAGGCACAAAAGTTCTCAGGATCGTGGACTGAGGAGCCCTGACACTTTGAAACCCGAGCCCCACCCTGACCGACAGGAAGCATTTCAGTCCGAGTCCTGAGTAGGGACTGCACCTCGGCGAGCGTCAGGGAGCAGGGTCCGAAGGGACACCTTTCGAGATCCCCAGCAGTTTCCAGGGACGCCGCCGGCTGTATTTAGTTCTTTCTCCCGGCTGGGGTAGTCGGAAGCCAGTTCCAAACAACCGCACCCTATGACCCCACCCCCAAACGCGCCCTATAATGCAGACCTGAAATAAGCGCAAGTGCGCGCGCGCGTGCACACACACACACACACACACATACACACACAGGCACACACATTCACACGCTTGGTTGCTGGTTTTTCCACCCTGCGCTTTGCGCTTTGCATCCAACTGTATTCCTCTTTTCCCCTCTCCTTTCTCATTTTCCTTCTCTCTTCTCTTACTTGTCTCTTTCTCTCTCTTTTTTCAAGAGCGGCGTGCGATGCAAGGCTCTTGCACGTTGGCTGCGGCCCGCTTCCTGCTTTCTAATGTTCCATTGTGAGGAGCTTCCATTGTGACGTCGCGCCCCTTCGGCTGGGCTTTGTCTGTCCATATATGGGCAGCTACGTCACGGAGCTTTCCCGGGGCTCAGATAAATAGGCTGGTGGAGTTCCCTGGCTGGGAGCTTTTGGGCAGCAGTGAGCTTGCTAGGAATCGGCGGGGCTGGTGGTGGTGGTAGCGGCGGCG
>PVLA01001170.1:231663-394397 GCA_004027455.1 Hydrochoerus hydrochaeris
CACGGCACTAGCGGAGGCACCCGAGAGGATCACCCCCTTTGCCCCCCTCCCACCCGCCTATCCCCAAAAAAGAGGAGATACCCTCCCCTGGCCCACCCCTTCCCCTCTTCCCTTCTCCTCCCCCCCCCCGAACTTTCCCTCTCGCATGCTTTTCCCCTGCACCACGGATCGCCTCTCGGATGCCGCTTGCCTGGGAGCTGCGTTAGGAGCGAGCGGCGGCGGTGGCAGCGGTGGCGGTGGCGGCGACAGCTCGGGAGTGCTATGACCGGCAAACTCGCCGAGAAGCTGCCGGTGACCATGAGCAGTTTGCTAAACCAACTGCCTGACAATCTGTACCCCGAGGAGATCCCCAGCGCGCTCAACCTCTTCTCCGGCAGCAGCGACTCGGTAGCCCATTACAATCAGATGGCTACAGGTAAGGGCGGCGGGGAGGCGGCGAGCAGGCAAGGAAGAGGAGGAGGAGGAGGAGGAGAGAGCGAGCGAGCTGTGGATGGATGGATGCAAGGACGGGTGGATGGCTAGATGCAGAGAGGGTTGGATAGATGAAGGGGGCCGCTGGGAATTATCCAGGGGGCGAGTTGCTTATCCCACCCACTCCTCCCTCCCTTCTCCATCGGGAAGGCTTGGTTGGCGACGCCACCGTAGAGGCTTTGGTTCTCCCGGGTGGGGGCAGCCGCCGACCAGAGGGAGGTAGGTGCGAGCGGCTCCGGGGTTCTCCCTCCCCACGCAGGGGGCCCGATCTCTGGGCTGCGCGCAAGGCGTGGTGCTGTCGCCCCCTTTCTCTGGAGGAGCCCAGCGTCTTTTTCACCCGCGCTCTCCCCCTTACTCCCTCAGCCTCCCACCCGGGATGGAGCCATGTGCGGCGTGGAGTCCCCGCGGTGGGAGAGGTACTGCGACGCTGCCTTTCCGGGGCGTTCAGCAAAGCCGTGGGGGTGTGGGGACGGCGGGGAGAGGGAGGGGGCGCGGGGGGCTGTCACGGGGGCTATCCCGGCACCGCGGAGCTTGGGAAGGGCGGCCGCTCCCGCTACGGAGACACCGGCCGGTTTTCCACCGCCCTCCACCCAGCTAGCTGGGGCTAGGCTTTTCTCCTCCGGCGAGAGCCGAAAGCTCCTTCAGGCCCAGAGAAGGCAAGGGCTGGGGGTTGGCGACAGGAGAGCTCCCTTCGCGGGCGGCACCCTTCCACGCTCCGAGGACAAAGCGTCGGAGCGCTCTGGGTTCGCGACCTGGGTGCAGCGCGCGAAGGGAGCACTGCCGGGGCGGTAAAGGTGCGGCGTCCTGGAGTAGATAGGGCCGGGGAAAGAGGACGAGTTGCGTGCGCTGGAGAGCTGGAGCCCCGCACACTCCGGGTCTGAAACTACCTGTAGCTGCAGCTACCTGCCCGCCCCACCTTGGGAAGAACAACAATGCTTCTCGCGCGCGCGCGTGTGTGTGGTACGTGAGTGTGTGCGTGGCGTGTGCGGAGTGTGTGCCGCAGCCTCTCCACACCCCGATCCGTAGTATTTTGCTGTATCCAGGTTGCGCCCGGGAGCGCGGCACCGCCCGCTTTGCGCCCGGGCTCAGCGTTCCTCTTACCCATGCGCTGCGCACTCCAGCGGGCCGCACCCTCCGTACCTGGGCGAGGACCTGGGCGCAGCGCAGGAGCCGGCTCCGCTTCACTCACCTCTCCCTTCTCCCGCTCTCCGCAGAGAATGTGATGGACATCGGTCTGACCAACGAGAAGCCCAACCCGGAACTCTCATATTCGGGCTCCTTCCAGCCAGCCCCCGGCAACAAGACCGTGACCTACTTGGGAAAGTTCGCTTTCGACTCCCCTTCCAACTGGTGCCAGGACAACATCATTAGCCTCATGAGCGCCGGCATCTTGGGAGTACCCCCGGCCTCAGGGGCGCTCACAACGCAGACGTCCACGGCCAGCAGCATGGTGCAGCCGCCGCAAGGAGACGTTGAGGCCATGTATCCGGCGCTGCCCCCCTATTCCAATTGCGGTGATCTCTACTCGGAGCCCGTGTCTTTCCACGACCCCCAGGGCAACCCCGGGCTCGCCTACTCCCCCCAGGATTACCAATCGGCCAAGCCGGCTTTGGACAGCAATCTCTTCCCCATGATTCCTGACTACAACCTGTATCACCACCCCAACGATATGGGCTCCATTCCGGAGCACAAGCCCTTCCAGGGCATGGACCCCATCCGGGTCAACCCGCCCCCTATCACCCCTCTGGAGACCATCAAGGCGTTCAAAGACAAGCAGATTCACCCGGGCTTTGGCAGCCTGCCCCAGCCGCCGCTCACGCTCAAGCCCATCCGGCCACGCAAGTACCCCAACCGGCCTAGCAAGACCCCGCTCCACGAGAGGCCCCACGCGTGCCCAGCGGAGGGCTGTGACCGTCGCTTCAGCCGCTCGGACGAGCTGACCCGGCATCTGCGCATCCACACGGGCCACAAGCCCTTCCAGTGCCGGATCTGCATGCGGAGCTTCAGCCGCAGCGACCACCTCACCACTCATATCCGCACGCACACGGGCGAGAAGCCCTTTGCCTGCGAGTTCTGCGGGCGCAAGTTTGCGCGCAGCGACGAGCGCAAGCGCCACGCCAAGATCCACCTCAAGCAAAAGGAGAAGAAGGCGGAGAAAGGGGGTGCACCCTCTGCATCCTCTGCGCCCTCCGTGTCTTTGGCCCCCGTGGTCACCACCTGCGCTTGAGGCTCGGGCTCCCAAGTCCCCTCTTTTTCCCTCCAGTGCCTCCCAGCTGCTCGCTTGAAAGCAGTGGGAAAGCCAGCCACGGAGGCTCAGGGGCCGCGCCCTGGCCTCTCCATGGACGTGCGGCCCCTTACACCCTTCGATGCCCCCACTCCTACCCTTTCACACCCGCCAGCGGTTGGGGGCCAAGGCTGGAGGCGCCCTCCCTCGCGTCCCCCCCCTTAACCGAGGCGTGGGGGCGGAAAGGTGGCGTCTAGCCCGCTTTGTTCAGTTCGGATCGCCTTGATCCAGGGGCCGCTGGGCCGCGCCAAGGACCTGCGGGGGACTGAACGGGGCCAACCCCAACCCTCGCCGGACCCAAGCACCTCACTGATTTCCCTGTGTCTCCCTCGGTCCCCCATCGAAGACCCTAGAGGGGGAGGGGGTATGGAGCGCACCAAAGCGCAGAGCTTGCTGCCCGCCGCACGCACGCGCGCCTGCGTGCGGGGATGTGCGCGAGTGTGTGCGTGCTCGCGTGTGTGTTTGTGTGTGTATGTGTGTGTGTTCGCGCGCACGCGTGTGTGTATGTGAGACTCGAGCTGATCTGGGCTGTGTCTACCCCAAACTCTTCCCCATATCGGGTCCTCAAGGCGCCAGGGGATGTCCCGGGCTGGGGCCTGCACGTGGCAGGAGGAGATGGTCTTCCATCTGCTCCGAAATAATGTTTCTCACAGAAATGCCTCGGATGCCGCCGCCGCGGTGCTGCTGCCGCCGCTTTGGGTTTCAACCCCCGAAACCCCTCCTTTGCGGGGCACTTGCCTCCTAGGCCTCAGGGCACTTAGATCTGCGGGGAGAAAGCGTCTTCACTGAGCCTGCCTTTTAAAGATGTCTTTCCTCGGCTCCTCTTCTCCTCAATCCGGTTCCGGAGTTTGGCCTCTGGCCTACCACGCACTCCTCCTCCCTTCTCTCTTAGCCTTATCCAAGTGCTTCTCCGAATCTTTTCCCAGAAAGGCAGGCCTGAACCAGCCACCGGCTTTTTGGTTACTCTCACTCGCATACCCATTTCTCCTTCCCACCTTTCATGAGAGAGCTGGCTCTTTTTTGTTTGTTTTTGTTTTTGCCCAACAGACAGAATTTAAATATAAGTATATGATATGTGTATGTATATGTATGTGTGCATAAAATTGCACAGACATACGTATATATAATATACACACAATATGTATTCCTAGCAAAAGCAAATCTCTAAGGTACTTGGTTATCCAGTGCAGCGCACTGGAATAAAGAGAATCTGTAGGCATATACAGCTTTAAATGATTTATTTTTTATGAAAGCCAACTGATGGAATTATATCTACATATGTGTGTATGCATGTGTGAATTTACCTACTCACATACATGCATATATGTGTATATATATATATGCATACACATCTCTGGCTAAATTTCCCTCACAGATACATAAGGATTTTTGCATCCATCCACGTTAATGAATGCAGCATCTCTTTTTTCATACCCCAGTCTCACCTTCTCCCTGCCCTACCTCACCTCTTCTCAGGCAACCCCTCTCCCGCGCAGTCCCTGCAGCCCTCCCTTGCACAGGGTGGCCCTTTGAAGCTAGAAGTAGGGAAGGGTGCTCTCTGACACAGCCTCCAGCCGTCTTGACTGAATGTACTGTTCCCTATTCGCGTTATTTCTCCTGTGGCCAGAAAGCGGCCCAGAGAGGAGGAACAAAGGTCTGGAGTTTACAGAATGTCTGTTTTTAAAGTCACTTTATGCGTTACCCACTTTTTTTTTTTAAAGCACCGTTTTGGTGGTGGATAAATAATACTAAAAGGACTCTTGTGAAAGGGGAGAGAAACTCAAAGAGCAGGGGGATTGTGAATTTCCAGGTACTCGGGCTTTTTGTAGGAGAGAGAAGATGATGAAGTTTGCCAGGACGGCCCATATTTTTTCAGCTGAAGGGTAAAATCTTTCTTTGCAGAGACAGTATTTTGCTGAATACTTTTTATAATGTGATGATTATTAAAAAACAAAATTTTGGTCACTTCAAAGCTGGAAGGAGGAATCAGATATCCTTTAATATTTTTTCCTTGCTCCTTCTGGAATATGCATGTCACTGCATGGTAACTCTGAGTTTTCCTTTGTTTTAATAAAACTGTTCTCAGACATTTAAGCTAAACTAAGAGAAAAATAACTTTGTTGCCAAAAGGTTGTGCTATTGGGATTTTTTATATGTCTGCATGTTTTAAAAACCAACAAAAGAAAATGCACTCTAACTTACGTGAACTGAGAGGAAAAAATCAGGTTTTAAACAGGAAAACCTATGGGGAATGATATTTTTTGAAAGACTTTTGTATAAAGTTGAGTACTTAGAAAAAGACAAACCAGATGTAATATATTTTGTGGATGTTTTTATTTCTTGGATTTATAGTACCTTATACTAAGGTTAAAAAATGCTTGATATTGTGAAAAGGTGAAATTCTTCACCAACATTTCATTTGCTCCTTTGTCGCATTGTTATGCCAATATAATATAGTTAATGAAAACAGCATTTTTAAAAACCGAAATAATTGAAATGGTGTAATGTTGTACCATTTGCACTGTGAGCAAATGCCAATACAGTAAATATATTGTGTTTGCTGACAATCAGCTGGCCTTTAAATCTCCTTATTTTATTTCTTGTTTTCATAGCATAAAGTTTTGGTTTGGCCTGTTTTTTGTCTTGTTTTGTTTTTGGCTGGTGGTTTGTTTCATAGGTGGTTATGCTTGGTTTTTTCTCTGAATACTCTTAAAGTGGAAATGCGGAACCTGGTGTTACAGGAAGTTGTTAAGAAATTGTGTATGGATTCTGATGTTTAGTAGCTAACTTTGAGTGCTTATGGCAGCTTTAGGAGAACAGGATTCCATTCCACCCTTCTGGGAGTCTCAAACTTCCAGGGAAATTAGGCTGAATGTGAGTTGGATAAACTCATGAGCATCTGGACTGGGGACTGGAATTTTCTAGAATCTTTCCTGTGGTTTCTAGATCTCTTGGTTTGTGAGCTATTTCTCCAGTAGTCTTACCAACTTCCCATTAGGACCCTGAAGGGCCTCTATAGGCAGACAGAGTAGTTCTCTTGCTTAAGCTTTTGAAGTCTGAAAAAACAGGTGGAGACTTGACAGGGGTTCTTTGGGGTTGGCAAGATAACCAGAAAGATTGGCAGCTCTTTTGTGGTCAGATAATTGGGGGAAGATCAGGTTTTAAAGTTTTACAACTTTAATCTCACTTGGACAGGATTCCTCTAGGCCTCACTACTTGTCAGTGCCTGGGAAAGTTGATCCTTGTTGGAAATAGTTTTTAATGAATGACCCAAAGATCTTATGCTTTTAAGGGAAGGGAGACCATTGGGGTTTGGAGGATACACTGGGAAAGTTTGCATAGCATCATGTAATTTCTCTTTCATGAAAGCAGTGCTTCCCCTGCTGCACAAGCTATCTTCCCCAGAACATTCCTCATCCTTAAGTGAGGTGACTTGCCAGCCTAGAATTTCCCCCTCTGCCCTTGATGAAATCCATGCCCTTCATTGCTTGTGTCTGCGTATCTCTCTCTTCACCTTATTCTTTCTTAAGAATTCTTCATCCCTGTGAGGCTTGTTCTAGAGCAATCTTTGGACAATGCAGCCCTCTCTCCCTCTCTTTCCTCTTGCCTGCCAAGTGGAAGTCACCTGGGCTTCTCTGCTGTGTGTTTCATATACCATCTGCTTCTCAAAAGTTTGGGGCTTGGTGAATGACACTAGGCTATGTAAACATAGCAGCAGAATGTGACAGAGACCAGTGTCTCAACCCCTGAGATGCCAACCTTGAAGCCACAGAAATATGTTCCTGGTCAGAAGATTCTTACAACACCAATATAGGCCCAACACAGTGAGAAATACGGGTGATCTTTCTGGTTGGCTATAGTTACCAAGAAGCTAAGGCCAGAGATGGGTGGAGGAGGTGAGCTGTGGCCTTTGAAAAGAATGTTTTTGAAGTGAGAGATGAATAAAGAGAAGCATGGGATCTTAAATTCTTGCACCCACACAATTCTAGGTCACTGGCTGCCATCTTGAATTCCTTTTTCTTCCCTTATGAAACTAAGAAGTCCAAACTGCAGCTTTGTAGAGAGCCACATAGAGATACTTGTCTTTGTTTTTTTTTATTTTTTTTGCAAAAGCAATCCAAGATGGCTGAAAATCCATCTTTTTGCTACACTATATTTTCTTTCCTGTTTTCCTCTTTTTTTCAAGTGAATAGTATCAGAGTAAGATACAATCACTGGGTGTCTTCATAGTTTCCAAGCTGCCCCACCTGCATCTTCTCCAATAAAACCAGGCTTTCAGATTTACACTTTTCATCAACAGGGTAGTGTGCTACATGATTAATAAACTTACTTCCCATTGGTGGATGTTACTCAACCCAACCTGGTTCAGCCACTGGGTTACTTGGCAATATGGCAGCCCGCCTGGCTGGCACCAGCCTCATGTGGTGTAATCACTGATTCACACTTTGTAACTAGATAAGGCTGTCCCAGATAGCATCACACCAGCTACCCAACCTGTCTGAGTTTTGTAAATATGGGGAGAGGAGACTCAACCCTGAAATCTAGGGATGAAGCACTGAGATGGTAGAGGAAAGGACTGGGAAAGTAGAGGGGATCTTCCATAAGAAGGAATGGGCAGGCCTTGCAGAGACGAAATTCTGGAGCAAAATCAAGCATAAAAGTATGGAAGTAATAGATGGGTATCAGCCCCCCGAGATGTGAATTACAAGGTACCATACATGCATATGCACATGTGCCACTTTGGGAGTGGCATCTTGAAAGTGATGGCTCATTGTGAGATTGTACTTGGTGAACTGTGGATATAAATGAGAATTTTGAAAATGTAAAGCAAGGCACCATGTATGTTTTTGTATGGTGGTGGTGGTGGTGCATGTGTAGATGTATTCACAAATTTTAAACAAAATACCAGTGAGGATTTTGGTGAATGAAAGCTACAGCTATAGCCCCACAAGGCCAATTGTTACTGGTCACCTTTTGCTAGTCTAGGATTTGCCTGCTGTACGTGAGGGGGTGGTAAGGTGATTTTTTCTTGCTCTAATGCGTTTACAGGTATCCTGGAGTAACAAGCCTGAGGAAGGCAAGAGGAGTCTGTGTGTCCCAAAGACTAGAAATCATGCTGGTAAAACCTTAGTGACTAGGGGGAAATGCATGACTTTCTAAAAGGTACCATCTGGTTTTTAAAGTAGGTCATAGTCCTAAATCTGTCCCAAGGGGTTCTTTTCAGAAAACCCAGTGTTTCAGCAAAGAAAAGAGATCTCCAGAGGAAGGGGAAGAATCCAAGTGAGTCTTCAAGACCTTTGGCCAGACCAGTCCCTGGGACAGCCCTCAGGATACCCAGTCTTCCTCATCTATCGTCCACGGACAAGGTCTGAGCCAATGGCTCCTGCCAGCATCTCAGCTCTTGAAACTCCACTATCGTTGTGCTGGAAGGTTCTCATTGACTCTATAATTTCAAGACTGGTCATTTTCCCAGCCCAATGCAAGAACAGAAGCGGGGCAGGGTGAGAAGCAATGTGAGGAGGCTTTGTCCAATTTGTGGTTCAGCCTCTGATGTGCCATGCTAGGCCCCACAAGCCCAGGCCTTGAATCTTGAGTCTCCTTCCTCTCTCAGCTGGTTGTTCTCTGGTTGGGGAAAGAAACAGCCCATGCCACCCACTCTGCTGGCCATTGTGGCCTTTGACTCCAGGGTAGAAACATTGTACCTTCCTCTAGAGGGGAAACACAGATGACTAAGAGAATTTTCTGAGCAATTTTACTAAAAAGCTAATGCAAACAGGACATGGCCACAAAACTGCAAACAAGAAGAAAATCAACAAAAAAAGTTCTGTTAGGCTGGGTGGGAGTTGGACCACCAGATGGTCTCTTCATCATTGCCTAACTGGCTCCCTGGCCTTGCCTCTGTGGAGGTCCCCCAGTCTGTTGTCTTGGGATTGGGACACATGGCTTGTGTGTGTCCCTGGTTGACACAGAGAGATCCTGCTGTGGTACCAAGGTCCCTGGATAAAAAAGACACACTCTCTGGACCTCATAAATGCCTTCCCTGGACCTCAGGCCTCCCTTGCTGCCCCAGAAGGCTTTTCTACTTTACCTTGTTCTTGAATCCTCCAGGACTCTACCATTCTCCCATCTTCTCCTAGCTCCAGTGGTTTCTTTGGGCCCCACTCATCGTGTGCAAAGCATGATTGGGTAGTTAGTCTTTCAAGCTGGCTTTTCCTAGCAGGCCAGCCTGGGCCTGGGCCTTGGGCCTTGGGCCTTGGGCCTTGAGCTTTTCACAGGGCATTATGACTCCACTGAGAAACAGATCGCTGACCTCCAAATGGTGAGTTTCCTTTGGGAAACTCGCTCAGTTCCTGGCTATGGTTTCAGCAATGCCTCCTGCTCTCAGCTCCCCAGAGGAAAAAGACATCTGCAGCCCTGAGGTGGGACCACACCATGTCCCCTTCAGGGAATGTTCCCCTTGTCTGTGGGCCTGCATTCTCTGGGATAGCTCCTCCCAGGAGGTGTCCGCCCACTGGTCCAGAATTTATCGGTACCCCATATCCACCAAAGAAAAATGGTGGTGACCAGGACAGAACTGAGCCTCCAAGTCCTTGTCTCAGGTTACAAGAGCTCTGGTACTTTCTACTTTCCGCGTTTTGTGCCTCCAGCTTGTCCAGGGCTTGACAATCTTCTGTTGTTCATAATTCCTTCTTCCCACTACTTAGCAAGGTCAGGTCATCTCAACAAAAGAGCGCAAAACTCCCACTGCCCATGGGACCCCAGGACATTAAGGAACACCTTCTTGGGGACTTTTGTTACTTGCTCAGATTTGTCCCGACTATTAAGAGGCAGTTTGATAACACAGCAGCTGCTCTATTTTTCCCTTCAGGCTCTTATCCTGCTTTGGGAGCACAACCTCTATCCTGGATCTGTATCTCAACTCCTTCCCCTCCTTGCTCTGTGACTATTGACAAATTTGATAAGTCTCTCACGCAGTTTCCTCCTGTCTTTTCATTGCAATCATGGAGTTCAAATGAGGTCACATAGACAATGCATGGCTCACTGTGCGTGCTTGTCAATGTTAGTTAGTGTCCCTTACTCCTGTCCCCTATTCCCATCCTGTAAATACCTTTGTAAGAAAAAAGGCCTGTTTCCACCAGAGAGCAGTTCATCTAATTCACAGCCAAAAGACTATGTAGTCCTCACCCCGCCACCAACTCCTGCCACCCACTGGAGACCTGTACTGGTGAACATGGATCCTCTCTATCTGTCCCCCAGTCCACTCTAAGAGAGCTCAGGTTCTTTCTCCTCTTGGCCACAACAGAGGTTCATTGGTGTCATTTCCTGGCCTGGTTCCTGACCTCTTCCTAGGTGCTTTTGTCCTCTTTCTCCCTTACTGAGATGGGTGGATTAACACCTTCCTGGTGTGGTATCACCTGCAAAGTTAATTAATGTGTCATTAGGCTGTTGCCTGCTTCCTGCTCCTTATCAGGGATTTGAATAAAACGTGGCAGCCCCAGTTCTGCCCCATCCATCCCAGTCCCTTGATTCAGGCTGGTTCTTAGTCATCCATCCTTGACCTCAGCCTTCTGGCCAGTTCCCAGCTTCCAGCTGTCAGGCTGGTGGCACTAGTCCTGCCTACCCCAAATTTGGGAGTAGAATGGCATCAAGGGCTCTAATGGTGTGATTTTCTCTGAAAGAACCTGCGACCTCAGGGCCTATCTCTCATCCTACCTTAGTGAACAGACCCCCTAGATTTACAGAGTCATTGAGCCCCGTGTAACTCCCTTGTGGGTAAAACAGCTTGTAGAGGTTTGTGGCTTGTCCAAGCTCACCCAATCTAGTTAGGGCAGAGCAAAGATTTTAGATCCTCTTGCTCTCAGTGGAGGGTCCCAGGGAAAGGTGCTGACTGCTTAATTTATCTAGTGAGATATTTGTTTATCTAGTAAATATTTGGAGGGCCCTCCAGGTACAACACATTCTTTGGGTACCACAGATACAGCAGTGAACAATGAATGAGCCTCTGAATTTTAACGCTTACCTTCTCCAGGGCAGAAACAGATTGGAAAAAAAATAAGCAAATGTGAGTTATGTCTGACTGTGATGTATGTTATGGAGTAAAATACAGCAGTGTGAAAAGAACCGGCATGGCTGGCGGGGGGGTGGGGGGAGAAGTCACCGTTCAATGTGGGCGGTCCAGGACAGCCTCACAGGCATGAGGCCTTTGAGTTCAAGCCCAGGAAGTGATGGAAAGGGCCCTGGGGGCTGAGCAGAGGACACAGTGCCAGGGTTCTGAAGAGATGGTGTCTCAGATGGTTCAAGACCTGCTGTAGAGCAAGAGTGGCTGGGAGAGTGAGGAACTGGCCCAGCCATAGGAAATGAAGACAGAGTGGTAGTGTGGGACCAAATCTCGGGAGCTCTCTGGGGAAATTAATGAAAGCAACAAATGCTGGAGGCTAATGGTGAGGGAAAAGCCCCACAAATCCTGGCCAGAACCCCCAACCTACCTGGGCAACCAGCCAGGGAGCAGTTGCCCGGTCCTCCCCCAGCTGCCTCTCTTCCTGTATGCTGAGTCCCCCCCTCCCCTGCTTGGCCTCATTGTCCCCTGACTGCTGTCTTCTTAACCCTTTCATACCTAATCAGTCAGACAGACACCACCGGTGATTCCTAAACCCACCTTGACCAAGGGGAGCCAAAACTACCTTCTTTAGGCACCACAGCCTGAGAGCCTCCCTCTTCCTGCTGGCATTTGCCTGTGTACTAAGTTCCTAGGAAGATGGATGACTCTTCTTGCTGCCCAGCCTAGGAGCGGGAATGTTCCTTAGGCTCATCTCTCAGAAATTTGTTCCTGCAAAACCAGCTTCCGCCTTTGGGCTCGTATTTCCTGCCTTGGCACACAGGTGGTAGGTGGCCATCTTCTGCTGCTATGGCCATATTCCCACCCATACCCTGAGTCCTGGACATGAATAACCAGACATCCTTGGACCCACCATGTACTCTTTGTCAGGAACACACCATCCTTTCCTTGGCTTCATGCAAATCTGTCTTCTAGCCCTGTTTCCATAGGCCGAGCAGTTTCACTCCTGAGGAGGGAAAGAAATGCCTTCCTCCGTCCCCTGGGTTGTTTTTGGTCTTCATTTCATGTCTGTCTGAGGCTGAGGCTACGTCTCTGTCACTTGGTCTCCATCATTCCCTGAAAGCATGACATTGTCCAAGGCTTCTTTACATTCCATTCATCTAGAAAAACCATCTTACACCAAGTATAATGCTCAGTAAAGGTGGTCACACTGGACTGAGATGAACAAGACAGAGTCCCTACCCTCAGGGGTCTTCTGTCAGAGGAGAGGGACACGTAAACAGATGAATTGCATACACTGGGACTGGTGTCTAATGGTGGTGGTCTCTGACAGGAAGGTACCTACATCAGAGCCTAATGAGTAGAGGGCAGAGGAGGAAACTTTCTGGAGGATTTCAGTCAGCCCTCTTCTAGGTCCCCCACAATCACAAAGCCACTGCCATAATGAGTACTTCCCATGTGCTGAGTGCTGTGCTGAGAGCACTGCATGAATTATCCCACTGAACTCTAGAGAGTGGAGTGACACTGTAGTCTCACTTGGTGGCCTATGGGGCTGCTCGCTCTTTTGTTCTATTCCTGAAGGAATAAGAGAAAATGCCAGTGGCCCTCAGCTTTGGAAAATAACACAGCAGCTTGGCGTCTCTAGTGTGTGCCCAGCTGGCTTGGTGGAGGTTGTCCAACTCAGATGACACGTTCCTGTGCCACATTCTGGTTGCTTCTCCCTACTACAGGACAGACATTTCTGGAGCTGGAGGAAGGCTGTTGAAGGGGACTTCACTCTTGGATTCCCTTGGTCCAGGTAGCAGTTCCCTCGGATATAGGAGCCAGCAGTTTCTCTGCACAGGACCTGAGCTGGGAAGCTGAGAGGAAAAACCAACTTGTGTTCCCTTCCTCTCTGGAGCACTTAGAGTCCACTACCAGGCATGGACAAGGCTCTGTCTATTCCTCTCTCAGCCTCCACCTTCCCCTTCCCCTGAAGCTCAGCCACCAGCTTTCCCTTTGCCTCTGCTAGTCAAAGAGCTCTGCCTCTCCACCAAAAGGCAAAGCTGTTGCTTCAGGACCAAGCACTACCTTCCTCCCTGAATTGGACCGGAAGCCAGTCTTCACTTGGCTGAGCTTCAGTCCCCCTTTCTATACCAAGGACCTGATGCTCACGGATCACCCAGGATCTACTGGATATAAAATTATTAACAAGAGCTGACTTGACCCAGAAGCCTGGAGAAGACCACTGAGGTAGGGAGGATGGGACACTTCTCTTCCGACTGGTCACCATTCTCACCAGGCCAGGGGAGCAAACCACACAGGATCCAGATGGCTCGGAGATGTCAAGCCCAGGAACCGTCCCGATTCACTGTGGACATTATGTCTTGTGTGCCTCAGGACACTGAGATCTCTGTCCAATGAGAATGTATATCACCCAACTCATGTGTACTTCTGCCTGGCTTCTCCTCCTGACTCGGACTCTGGGACAGAGCTGTGTGACGTGCAAAGTCACGGTCACTCTCTGGGTCTCGAAGTTCCTGTCAGAAAAGCGAGTCATCCTATTAGGGAACCCATATGGCACCATGAGCCTAACATGCAAAAACTCATGACCATCACACTGCACACAACACCCACCCGCCCCCTGGCAGCTTCGAGGCCCAAGCTCCAAATCCCACTTCCCGCTGCTCTCAGTCTCTCGTGTCCCCAGGGCTCCATGACTTCCTGTGGCTTGAGTCCTTGGGCCTCTCATTCCCTGACTCTAGCTCCTCTTTCCTAAGCCCGTGAGAGGATGTTTTAGGCTGTGATTGTTTCTTGCAATGTGTTTTTGAACCCATTTTCTCCTATCTGTCTCCTATTATAGTGAAGTCCCTAGGTTGGGGTCCCCATGCCAGGAATGTTCACAGTGGCCTGCAGTGCACAGGTCAGCCTCTCACCCATGGGAAAGGAAGGTCCTGGGTGATTGGCTTCTAGGTGGAGCCACTGCCCTGGTAAGGAAGCAGCAAGGGCCTGGAAGGCTCACAATCTCTGCCTAGGATCCTCCCTGAGAATTCCTACTGCTTAGAGTCCTCCAACGTGGGACAGTGAAGCCTCTGCCTCCTGGGAACCTCCCTCTTTCCCATCTGCATGGCCCATGTGTGCTCCTCCTCAGCCTCTTCCCAAACTCTGCTGCTCGGAACCAGCACCCCTCCCTCCCGGCACACCCTCAAGGCCTTATCTGAGCATCAGTCATTTATTCCCTCCCTCACCCCTACTGTAGCATCTGCTGAGTTACCCAACCAGCCTAGGTCAAGCCTGTGTCAGATGGATGGGTTGAGTCACTGCCTCCATCTCCTCCCAACCCTCCTGGGTTCCAGGGCTGAGTCTGGTTCAGCAGGCTCCATCCTTCCGGGTGGGGAGCCTCCAAGCCCATGGGCCACCCAGGACCAGGATTTTCCTGAAATTCAGCCTAATTTGGTTTTCCCTGGAAGAGTGGTGTCACCAATTAGACCCTTGAGTTTGTTCACTGCCCATCTCCCCACCCACCTCTTTCTCTGGCCAGTCTGAAACCTTGACCCAGCAATGAAACTCTCTGGGCCTCTGATGACACATCTGTAAAATGGGGACACTATTACTCTCCTGCCTCAAGGCAGGACACTGGGCCAGCTAATTTCCCCAAGGTCCTCTTCTGATTCTTAGGCCAGCGAATTCTCAGTGCTGTCTTCCTGATTCTCAGAACAGAACGCTCATCCGTGAGCTTTAGGACTCTGAGTTCACTGCAGCCCTGTTACCTGGGCCACCAGTTCCCTCCTCAGCTGCCATCCACCTCTTCGTACTCTCAGGGTCTCTGCAGACTCCCCTGGAGAGGTCTTGGGGGAGACTTCCACCAAACAATCCTGCAGACAAAGCTTGAAGAAGTTCAGGCCACTGCTTCCTCCCCTGTCCCACCCCACCCTTTCTGGGGAAGCCCAGAGCTTAGAGAGCAAAGCCCAGATTCCCTCTGGGGACAAGAAACCAGGCTTTGCCCTCTGTTCACAGGACACCCTGGTGCTGGCATGGGCCCTGGGCAGTCTTTCCTGTGACCCCATCTTTGCACATGCTCTGCACACACATGGTTGCAGCAGTCCTACTCCATTCTCCCAGGAGTAAGCACGTGTTCCTGCTCTCCTCCCCCTCTCTGCTCTCCCTGCTCTGAGCCCCTAGGACACACCCTCCCTGCCCACCAACCCCACTCCTGCCACTACACTCAGCAAGCCTCAGCTCCAGTCTCCTGTGCTGCTCCGACTCCCTCCACCCCTCCAAAGGCTGGGTTCCAGTCAGCCCAACAGACAAAGAAGCCTCCTCTGGCAGCCTTTATGGGGTAGGTCTCTGCCGGCTCCTCCCACACCTGCCTCCAGCAGCCTTTCACCTTCCTTTCCCTGCACAGAAAAGCAGGCTGGGGCCCCCACAGCCCAAGTCACCCCACCCTTGCATCTGGTAAGAAGACAAGAAGAAGGGAGAACTGTGGGTTCTTTTCCCTGAGACTCCTAGATTCTGTACTGAAATGCAGGGTGTGCTCCTGTTTGCATTTTTTTTTTGTTTCCTTTCTGAAAATAACCATGAAACTATCATTTCCTCCCACTGCCTTTTCCCTATCTTATTTGGATTAGCAGAGCTGCTGGGAGAGGTGGTTGGGAGCCTCTGACAGCCTCCTGCTCTGGTCTGGCTTCCCAGAGCTCACAGGTGGCTTTTGAGCAGGTGCCACCAGATGGATGCTGAGTCCTTCAGATGAAGGAAGGAGTGAAGATGCTGGGCCACGTGGGTCACTGCCACTCCCTCCTTTGAGGCCTCTGCCGTGGCTGGTCCCTAAGTTGGTGAATATTGGGACAACTCTGCCCTTGGTGTCCCCCCTTCCAGTTGGGGAGGTAGAGAAGCTCAGCCCATCCCTCGGCATCCAGTGGATGGGCTGCCACGGATGCAGACTCCACGTGGATGGGGTCCATTTAGTGGAAGTTGCACTTACACAAGATGAAAATAGGGGTGCATGGTGAGGGAGCCTCTCTGTTCCCATTTTGTCTCATCTGATGCCCTTTCCCTGCACCAATTCTGGGCAGCTTTAGGATGGGGGTAGGGAGTCAGCGAAGCCCCAAGGACCCTGCTTCTCACCCCACCACATGCCTTCAAGGCCAATCCACAGAGCTGTGCCACTGACTTCAGAAACAGGGCTCTTCCACTTCCCTGTCCTCATGGTGGAGGTGCTGGCCTGGCTCATATCTTAGGGAAACTGAGGTCCAGCAACAAGCATACTTTGGCAGAGGGAATAGTGGTTAGGAATGGAGGAGTGATAATCCAAAGCTCCTCCTGAGCATCCTTTGACAAGGTGCTCCATCCAAAAAGCTCTGCCCCCAGCAGCAGGCCCCCAGCCACCGAGGCTCCCAGTTGCCTGGCTTTGCCCGTGGGTAAGGAGAATCTGGGAGAGGGCCCTGGGGCCTAAGCAGATGCAATCCCATGCAAAGCCCAGGGAGGCTGAGACTGCAAGAGGCACTTAGGACAGAGGACAGTATCCTTACCTCCTCCTCACCCTGGCATGGCCTCACTTCCTCCCTGCTATGTACCTTCTTTGGGGATTCCTCCCTCATCTGTCCAGAGGCTCAGCAGGCCAAGTTGGAGTTTGGCAGCTGACCTGACATCAGTGGCACTATTGGCTTCTCTTATACAACCTTGAGATCCTTTCCACTAGCCCCTCACTGATGTATCATACTTTCACTGTGACCAGACTGGGGGCATGTGCCTCATCCTCTTGCTCTGGGTGGCCTATTGTGGTAGGACCTCATCTCTTTCTTTGAGGGTCATGGGCTGCCCAAAGGCTTGGCATGAAATCCTTCTTCATCGCTGCTGCCTTTCTGACAGGTCCACTCCCTATCCCTTGCCCTTTCGTCCCCCATGGGACCCTTCTCCTCCCCCAGTCCCTGTACCAGGCTGAGCTGCTGGGTTATTTGGGGCACCACTGGCCCTGCAGTGTAATCAGTGCCCAGGGATAATTGCCACCTGCCCTGCCGGTGTCTGGGGGCTGTCTCGGCCACAGCAGCAGGGAACAGACATGGGGCAGCCCAGACTGGAGTAAGGTCAGGCTAGGGCAGTGTCGCCCACACCCTAATCTGCTCACCACATGGGGGACCAGCTAGGATTCCCTAGGAAAATCACATGCTCCCGGGAGCAGTGGTTACCTGGGACATCCAATGGCTACCTGAAGGTGGGTGGGTATCCCAGCCCAGGGACAAAAGTCTCAAGGCCACTCTTCTGCCACAGTCAAGGCCAATAGTGTCTTCTCCTTCCTGCCTTCTGGAATCAGGGGACACCCACCCCCAGGCTACAAGCTGACCTCTGACTAGTGCAGCCACCAAGCAAGAGGGACATTGGTTTGATCTTCAGCCAGCTAAGGCTCATCAGCCCCCTTCAGCAGGGTTTAATTAGCAAGATGACATGAGAGGGTGAATCTTCCATAACTGCCAGCTCCCCCAGCACCACCCTCTGGCAACTTCTACTACTTTCTTTTCTACTCCAAGGCAGTTTAGACAGCATAGATTTAAACGCCTGTCTTTCTCATGGCCAACACTATTGCCTCAGGTTCTTCATCTGTAAAACGGAGATAATCAGGGCCAGGATATAGCTCAGTTGTACAGCACCTGCCTGGCAAGCATGAGGCCCTGAGTTCGATTCCTAGTACAAAAAAAAAAAAGGAGATCATCAGAGAAGCTGCCTTTCCAAATGCTGTGAATAATTGCTATATTATCTAATACTAGTAAAATGTGTCACTCAGTGCCAACAAGACTCTACAATGGTGCTTATGATTACTGGGAGCTGCAAAGAGCAGAGAGTGGGGGTGGGGAGTATCTGTGTGCCAGTTGTAAGATGCTCTGAAGAGACTCAGGCTGAGGGACACCCCACACTGCAACCCCAGGGCCCACACCTCTGTGGAGCTATGGGGCTGAGGGCAGGATAGCTCACAGGTCTCCTGTCTCTAGGAGAACCCTCCTACCTCTTTCAACCCTTTTTGATCCAAGACAGTGCCATGTAAGCTTCTGGAGGCCAGAGAACACTTAATACCTGTAGATATTTTATTTTTAAAAGTGAATCAGCAGCAGAGAACTGCAGAGGAAGCCCAGCATGCTGCTCCTGCAAGAGGTAGAAATAAAGTCATGTTTCTGACTTTTTCTTTGCTGTTAGAATAATAAGATTATTTGTCCCAATGCTTGAAATTCTTCACTCAAATATTCATGGCCCTGCCACTTGAAGGGCCACTCAGCTATATGGCTTTTTTCCAGACCAGAGCAGCATCAGGGCAGGAGGGCTGGGCTGTGAGGCCTGGGCTCCTGGGTCCAGCCTGTCCCTCAGGCAGCTCAGGACCACCCTTCCCAGTATAGGCTTCCACAGCAAGACCCACAGCTGGCAGCCTGAGGCAAAAAGCCAGACCAAGAGACAGCCTTGGCCCTTCTGTCCCATAGCCCCAAGGAGGGAACACAGCCGATGGTTGCCCCCTCTCCCAGGACAGGGATGAGGGGAGGATGCTGAAGGCAAGGAGGGGAACATGGGAGCTATCTCCACCTGCCAGCAACTTCTCAGCCCCAGTGCAGTCTCAGGGATCTAAACTCAAGGCAACAGTTGTTAGCAACACCATGACCTGAGCCCCAGTCCCACATCACAGCCATCGTGGCCCCATGCCAGAAGCTATGACTTCAATGACTGTCTCCCATTTCCCCTTCCTGGGGATACCTTGGGCCTACTTGGGGAAACAGGCCACCTAGCGCCATCCCAGAACCTAGGGCCCTGATTCAGTGGTCTTCCTACCAGAGAGTGCCTGGTATTGTGGGTCTGGACCTACTGCAGAGGCTGCTGTGGAGCGGGGGGTACCCCAAACTTAGCACCCGGCAGCCCTTGGCCAGACGCCTGGGGAATACATGATCTAGGGGGATTGTTTTCCTCCTGGGTACATTTGCAGTCTCTTCCCTGGGCCTGAAAGCTAATCGGAGAGAAGGAGGGGGAGGAGGGGGACGCTGCTTGCTTTCCCCGTTATCTGCAGCAATCCACGGTGACTAATGCTCCCAGTTGGTAAAAAGGCAGTGTAATCAAAACACTTTTTTTTTTTTTTAGTCTTTAAAGTTAGTCATTCTCCCAGAGTGGTGGAAAAAAAAAAAAAAAGCCCACAGCAGGCACCATGAAATGCAAGCTGAGAGGCTCCCACTGCTGGGTGGACCCAAAGCACTGGCAGAGGTAGCTCCCTGGGTCTGAGGTAGGGCCCTCCTGTCAGGGAGGAGGGGGAAGCTGTCCATCCTTCTTCCATATCTCCATTATTCTTGCCTTCCTTGACTGTGGAATGTCTGATTCCTAAAGGATTCCATGCCAAGTTGGGAGTTGCCCTTTGCACTCACCCTGCCAGGTGCTGCCACCTGCTGGTCCCAGTGTTCCAAGTGGAAGAAGGATATATAGTAAAAGCTCCCAGGATGAGGCCCAGTATGGCTTCCTTGCTAGATGCCTGTCCTGTCCTTCCATTGTCATCTCATCATTTAAGACTGGTACTACTTCTGATTCCACTGGTTCACTGCTTTGTGACCCCACAGTGCCTCAGTGGAGCCATAGATTGTCAGAGGTGGCAAGAGCCTCAAGAGTCATGGAGGGAGGTGGTATTCCTTAGTAGTAAAAAGCACAGGGCTCAGCTGAGACCCAGCTTGCTCAGTTTAGAACCTCTGCTTCAGCATTCCATGGTTGTGCTTCAACTTTGGTATCTGTAAAATAATAACTACCTACATCATAGAGTTGTTGTGTGGATTAAACATGAGCTGCTTAGGACAGTATCCAGCATGATAAATGTGCTTGATTATTAATTTATAAACAGAATAATGACAACAAAATAATAAAGTAGCATATAGATCATCATATCCCCATTACTTCTGCAAAGCAGACATTACTAATCAATCACAGAACTTATCAACCAATGGAAGATTTTCTAGAATACTCAACACAGTACCTCCAAGCAGTCAGTAATGAAGAATCTGAGTTGGCATTATTGGGTGATGACCATTTGCCACCCCAAATCTAATCTGGCCCCTTCACATCATAGTCAAAGAAGATGGAGAAGGAAATAAACTCCCTCAAGCTACTTTAGGGCAAAAAAAACAGGATCCAGAAAGGTACTCCTGTTCTTGAGTGCTGCTTGCCAACCTGGCTTCACAATGACCTTTGAGCAATGAATGCAGGCTTCCAAGCACTAAAAACACTTACCCTTATAGCCTCACCTTGTGCCGCCTTTGTCTTCCTCCCATATCCTTGGCCACTGGCTGTCCAGGGAACTCTGGTTCAGAGGCATCTTGTTGAGTGGGTGCACAGCAGAAAGAAGTGAGGTGGGGAATCCATGGAGAAACCCAGGGACCTGGGTCTTACTTTGCTGCAGGAGCCTCCCTGAGGCACCAAGGCCTTCAGGGCTATGAGGCACTTAGGTTATCAATTCAGCCCCTCTACCTTAGTCTGATGCTTTAATGAAGCTCCTAACAATCTAGATTCTGGGAATTGTTGTTCTTTGCCAATTAAAGGCTGGCATGATGAAAGTCAAGGGTCAGCCTTCAACTTCAGAGCAGAAAAGGCTTGGAGACAGTGGGATACAACAAGCTCTGAGACAAAGGTCCATATGGAATGCCCGCATGCAAATCTCTCAGGAAAAGAAATCCAGAGAGGTCAGAGGCTGATGCAAGAGCCAGTCTTCCCAAGGCTTTGCCGCTGATGTAGACTTTGGCCACCTGAACACTTTTCAGACTGAGACTTCTAGGAGGAAGCAGTATTGACCAACCTTGAAACCGGGACCATAACCTCCACCCCAAAGGCCTGCACTCTGGGCTGCTACTTACACACCCACTTTTCTCCTTTCCTATTTCTCCCCTGCAGGGGCAGGATCAGCCTGTACTGTGCTATCCTTCGGTTATAAAAGGGAAAGACAGCGCCTGGCCCTGCAGGCTGAGATTTTCACAACAGTGGGTGGTGTGTGTATGTCCCTGTGCTCAGCCTCCCAGGATCAATGCTGCACAGCATGGCAGGGTCACAGAAAGGAGCTTATGGGTGCACAGAACAGCAGGACACTTGACTGTCCATCCTCAGCCCAGTGCTACTCCAGCTGAGCATGGCAGGTCATGGAGAGAAGCTTGTGGATGCACAGGACAGCAGGATGTCAGCCTATTCACTCTAGCTAAGTACAGGGAGCCAAACTCAACTTAAAGTGAGCATTTTGCAGATAGGCCCTAGGGCTAGCATTCTTCCCACTGACTTTAAAGGTCTTGTTGACAATGTTAAAGGTTGGTGTTGGATAGTAAACAGCATGGCTCTAGTCAGGCCTTAAGCTAAATCCTTGCCTCCCAGAAGATTCATATTTGGCTTCATTTATTGATTGCTCAGAATTGCTCACTACTCTGGGCTCAATTCTCTGTTCATGACCTACCTCATCTGCCTCCTTTATTCTGGTATTTCCTAAGAGTGTCAAAGCAACATGACAATGGACTTGACACTTGAATGTGGGAGACTTTGCAGTATTATCTACCCACTCATCTTTTAGATGAGAAGACCAGCTCTGGAAAGGGGATGTAACCTATATGGTCATGGTGTCAAAGATAGAACTAGAGCCCAGGACTCCTCCAGACACTTAGTCCAGAACTCATCCATTCCCATCCTATAGCATATGTCTGCTATCCCAACACAGCCCTAAAATACTTCTCTGAGTATATGGAAGTGGCCTTGACTAATACTTTTGGAGACCCTTATCACTGTGGGTAATACCTGAGGGAGGGGAGTATGGGGAATGGAGAAAACAGATAGGAGAACCATTCATATCACCCCTTCCACCTATCACGTCCACTGCAAAACAGCAAGAACTGACCCTCCCTTTGCCCGTAATGTCTTCCCAAGTTGTCCATTGGTGACCTCTCCTTTTCTCTTTAAGATTGCCCTTGTACTCATGTTGACCTGCTTCCTGAAGAGCAGCATGGTGATGAAGCTGATCTGTAATGTGCTCGGGGACTCACTTCACACTGAAAACCCCTTTCGAGTCAAACTATGAATCCTTGAAAGAGGAAACGGAAAATACAAATGAGAGAATACTTTCTGTGGGGCCTTACTTCTGGTTGAACCTTTGACTCTACCCTATGTCAGACTGAACCATATGTATCTTCTGCTCTAGGTCATTGGCTTAAATGCTCCTCAGGTTTCTCTAAAACACTTGAGGTTCATTTGAAAGAGAATTCCTAGAAAATTTGGGAGGATCCAGCATGAGCCTTACTCTCCCTTTTTCTAATTTCTAAGACATTGAGCTACTTGACTTGAGGAAAGCATCTCAATCCAAAATCCAACAGCTTGTGAAGAACTAAGACCCTGAAATTTTATTTTGGGACACCCAAGGCAGCTCAGCACCTCATTCCTCCTCTCAGTCAAGCTAAGTTCTCTGCCAGGGCCCACCCGGCCCTCACCTCAGATTCACCTGGCCATCCCAGAAGCCTTCATGTTCAGCTTAGGGTGTCCCTGCACTCCCTACAGGCTGGCCCAGCACCTTGCACTGTCCCATTTTACATTATTATTGTAAACACCTATTCACCTGTCCCTGCAGGAAGGTAGCACTGAGAGGGGACATGGGTAGAATCTATACTTTTGTATGGTTGTATCCTCAAGCTTAGCACAGTGCTTGGCACATTGCAGGAGCTTAGTATTTACTAAATGAAGGGACAGAAAGAGCAGGACCATTCATATACTATTCGGTCTACAGAGGAGGCCACAGAACTTAGGGCTGAGAAGTTAAATGCACAAAACATTCCAGCCTGAAAAGCACTTAAATCTATTTAAAGTTGAGCCCTGAGCCATCTTGGCGAAGGAAAAGACTCATGTGGTGGTTGCTGCCGGTAATGCATGCGCAGCAACGTAATATTTAGGAGATACAGAGTATGCAGCGAATGAAAGTCTTCCTCACATGGTTTCTCCTCCAATGGCTCCTTGTACCCACAATTGCTGAGCTGGTCTTTGTATTAAATCTCCGGACACAAGTGATATGCCCGTTGCGAACCCTGTGTCAAGTACAAGGGAACTTTGAGTCATTGTTGAAGTCTGAAACCCACTCCCACCCCCAGGTCCTGCTCCCTGAGCCTCAAAGCCAGAAGCCGGGGGAACTCCTCTGCTAGCACTCGACTGCCAAAGGGTTAATGTGCTCAGCCCCGCCCCCTCGTCCGCCTCTTCCGCGCAGAGGGGGCGGTTTACGTCACTTCCTGGAGACTGGCTGAATCCGGAAGTGATCCCTGAAGACTGCGGTGCTGCGGAGGACCCTGGCGCCGGCTCAGGTTCAGGACCATGAGTTGGTGAGTGAGGCGCAGGCTGCTGGATCCGGTGGAGCCTCGGGCCCGCCTGTGCCTGGCCCTGTGTCAGCTTGGAATCCCGGCGCCCGCCCTTCCCTCACCGACCCCTGCTCCAAGGTTCTTCAGGGGGTCTTCATCTGTGTCTTCCCGGAGTCGCCATCTCTCGGCCAGACTTCCCGGACACGGGCGAGAAGATCCCCTTAGTCTGGGACCCCGAGTCTGACAATGTTTCCTGGTTCTCTTTTTCCAAGAAGCGTTTCTTTTCAGCTCCTGAAAGTGAAAGACTAACCTGTACCTTTCTCTTTTTACAATATCCATTGGGGTGGCGTCAGTGTCTTCCTCCTTCACTGTGGGAAGCTTTCCACCACGCATGTTCACTCTAAATCTGTGGCCCTCACTTTGGCATTCTGAGCTCAGTAGTGATCAGAAACTACCCACTTTCAGATAATTGGCCTTTGTACCATTTACCAGTCTTAAAAAAAAAAAAGAAAATTAGCATCTCTTTTGGAAGAGGCCAGAATTACACGCCAGTCCCACTCTTCTAATGTGGAATTTAGTGATTTCCAGGACTGTGACCTTATTACTCTCCCTCTAAAATAGACGTGGTTAAACTTAAACATTATGGAATTATCCTATCATGAGAAAAGAAGCCAGGGATCTTAGAGTAGCAGAGTCACAACTCCAAGTACTGCAGAGCTGTGTGATACGTGGAGGATAGTGGACACTTCATAATGTTTAACGGTTGATTTATTTTGTAAGACTGCTTGCCCAGGAGCCAATCTCTATTCATTGCTCTGGATTGTTTATGTTCACAGGAAAGAACTATGGCTTGCATTCCTTCCTGGGGCTTCCTCAGAGGCTGCCCATGTCAAGGACCTTATCTTACCATCAGGCCCAAGAACCTGTGTATCCACAAGCCCTCATCTCATGAGATTCAACTATAATCCAATTATATGAATAAATTGACCCCCAAAGATGTAGAAGATGTATTGACCCTTTTAGAACTCAAGTTCCGTTAACATTGGAAACATGTTTGCCACTCTGTCCTTAGAGTCTAACTTGTTTAGGCAAAGTAAGTACATAGTGATCAGTTATGAATGAATGAAAATAGAAGAATATTATCCTTCAGGAACGTGTTTGCAGGCTAACATAACCATCACTGGAGACTAAGCTCTAGCCAGAAGAGGTGATGTCAGTCAGTGTCAAGGATAGTTCTCTAATGTAAGATGTAAACCATGTCTATCCCCTTCCCTCCTTGCTTCTTAGACCAGGGTTGATTGTCAATCAGGACAGCAGGTGGAGGGAAGCCTGGGGCAATGCCCTAATTAGCCCCAGCAGGAGCTGCTCCTTTTCCCATTTTTTGCTCTAGAGGGCCAACAGAGAACTAAAATCCTAAAAAATCTAACTTTCTCATCTCATTATTGCTTAGCTAGTGATGGACAAAGTGGTAATTCTTCAATTCCCTTTCCCAGAGAAAATTCTTTAAGTGTCAGTCTGGGTCCCCCAGGTTGTGATGTGATGTTGTTTTCCTCTTGTTGGCTCCATCTTGAATCTTTAGATTTCTCTTGCCTATTTTTTTTGAAGTAAAAAGCAGAAAGTACAGATGCTTTATATTGTTTAGATTGGTATTTACAATTTAAAAAATTGAGTCAATCTTTTCATCAACTGGGAGAAAGTAGGTCAGAGGCCACTAACAGTAAATGATTTTCCGAGTGATTTGAGGCAAGTCGTTTCCACCTCTCTTGCAGAAAGTTTATTTCCTGAAAAACTAGCGGTGTATTTGCTAAAGTCCATCAGGTTGGAGAGAACTGAAATTGGCAACTGTCTAGGAGCTGAGATTTTTATGAAGTAGAATTAATTTACCACTATATGCACATCTCAGTACCTCCTTACACTGAGGGTCACAATCAAAAGGGTGGCTTTGTCTTTCAAAGCTGAGATTCCTTTCTGTTTCTCCTTAAAAGCTGTCTACGTCATTCCTTGCGTGGTCCCTGACCCTCTCTCCCTAAGAGGGGACCAGCACCGGCGCCTGGGCACACAATCACACTCAGTTCCTAGCTCAATGGCTGGCAAGGGAACCAGGGCTAGGTCCTTCTGATTCACTCCCAGAGTGGTTTTCCTGCTCCCAGAATGAATCCATCTATTCATCTGAGACTGGAATTCTGAGTAGGGGAAGAGACCAGAGTGACGTAGAGCCATCCTGGGAGGCTGATGCCCAAGGTCAAGTTCACCAAGTACATAGGCTGTGCCAGCCATCCCTAAATCAGGCCTAGGGGCACATGGCCCATGGTCCCCAAAGGGTAACCATTGTTCAGAGCTAGGCTGGGCTTTCAAAATGTCACAGTAAGAAATGTCCAGTGTTGATGCCCTTTGTACACTGTGGACTTTGCATGAAGAGTGAGAGGCCTTTGTTCTCTACTTCCTCTGTGGAGGCAGCCCGCCCACTCTGTTTACTTAGTGAGTACCTGCTGCCTTCCTGTACTAGCCAGGCATCCATGCATGTGCCATTCAGCAAGACAACCCAATGAAGAACACATTTGATGTTCACATTTCAGATCCCTGGTTGACCTAATGGCTGTAATCCAGTTGCTCTCTCCTTTGTCTCCCTTCCTTCCTCCTAGCCTCCCACTTTGTCCCCATCCCTCTCTCTTCCTGTTTATGTATGTTTTTATTATGGTATGGAGAAAGACTTAAGAATAGTGAATTTAGCTCTCCAATAATTGCAGCCTTCCCTGCAGCCACACACCTGATGATCTTTGGTTCAGATGATAAAAGGTGTGCTGGAGGAAATCCTCCTATACCTAGGGGTCCAGTAGTTTGAGAAAGAAGGAAATTAGTAGCAATGAAGATACGTTCAACTAGGAGGTAGAGTGCTATGCTTAAATTCTGGTACAGTTACTCATGGTATAGCCAGTCAACCTTTCCTTACCTCGTTTTCTGCATCTATTAAAGAACAAATAATCCCAGTAGACATTCTGCTACCTGAGTCTGCTGTGAAATGAAGGGAGACTGTCTATGGTAAGATCCTTTTTTGACTTTCTAGGCTCTTCTTGTTTGCACCTAAATATTAGTGTTCTTTGGGCTCAGTGCTCAGCTCTCAGGTAAATACACAATTCTGAGGGTAAACGTTGCTCTTCATGGTCCTATGCAGCTAAGCTAGAGTGTTCAATAGATTAGGTCATTGAATGCTTTTTCCACTAAGATCTTTTTAAGTTACAATGGGTTCAGCAAGGTATAGTCCCATCATAAGTTCAAGGGCATCTGTAGTGTGCTGCACTTACGTAATGCTCAACAGTATTTGTTGCTATGCCCATAAAACATTACAGCAAGCAAATGTCTGTGCTAAATGTTGCAGGGCATGTGAAAGTCGGCAAGAGTGAACTCTTGTCTTCAGCCAGTGTCTGGAAAGTGCTTAGGATTCAGTATAAGGACAGCTGGTCACTAAATGTCAACATCACATCATCAAGCCAGACTTCAAGTGGGAGATGCAATTTTAACCAAACTTTGACTTAGCAAGTTGGTGCTGTTTCTCTGGGGAAGAAGAGAGAGATCCATGTTAGAAGGACAGTGTGGTGCAGGTAAGGCGAGATGGAAAGCGTGGGGAGTATGTGATGCACTTAGGAGGCCAGTTGGGGTGCAATAAATAATGACTGGGCAGAGGCCTCAGTAATGAGAATTGGCCCCCCAGCTCCAGGCCACATTGTATAGCACTTTCAATGCCATGCTGAGGAATTGAAATTGAGCCTGGCCTTTTGAAAATTGAAGGCTTTTGATCAGGGAAGTGGCACAGCAAAAGCAGTGATTTAGCCCGATTGTTTTGGCAGTGGCCTGCAGGATAGCACAGAAAAGGGAAAGAATGGAGTCAGGAAGCCAACTTAAATGCTGGCTTCTAGAAAATTTTAAGCACAACTTGCAGCTAAAATGTCTTTGACATGGCAACACACACACACATACACATTTTTACTTATTTTACACAGTCTATGTGCAGTGCATTCCAGTGTTTTCTAGAATGTTCTTTTTCACTTTTCAAAGGGTGATTCACCTCAATGAATTTGTGCTTTGGCGTATGTATATAATGAAACAATGTGTGGCAGTTTAAGTGATTTGTGTGTCCTGGGTTCAATCCCCTACACCACAAAATAACATATTTTTAAAAGATATATATATATGAATGAATTGATAGTGTGCATGGAATCCAGTTTGAAAAACAACTTCTAGGAATCTGATTGCAAATATTCAAACTAGAAACTAACACTTTTGATCCCAGCCAGCTAAAGATAGGATTGTTTTTGCTGGGTTATAATAAGTACAGAGGGGCAGCTGTCCCTGGAACACTTGTCCCTCACTTTCCGGAAAAGAAAGCCCAAGTGGACAGAAGCCCATACAAAGATGTTCAGTCTTACGAGGAATCAACGGAAAGCAGATGAAGCAAACAGTGAGATGCCATTTCACAAGCAGACTGAGCAAGTGTTAAAAGTCTGATGGTGCCAAGTGTCAGAGAGTGAGGAGCAGTAGGAACTCACACACTGCCAGGTGCAGAGAGGATGAGTTGGAGGTTCTGCAGCGCCCTGAACCCAGAGACTCAGCACTGTGCAGCAGTCGACCCATGCAGGAAGCCATCACTGTAGATGCCCCAGGCAGAGCATGAGAAGACCCCTCATGATGTCTTTCCACAGTGAAATATCACATAGTAGTTAAAACACATGTGATGGAGCTGTGTGTATCAACATAGATGAATCTCAGAAACATGCAGAATGCAAAAAGTTAGCTTCATAGTGGTATCTCCCACATGGTGTGATTTGTATATAGTTGAGACCTGTAAAACAGTATTACATCTTGCTTATGGATGTGAATTTGTGGAGAGAAAGCACAAGAATAATAGATACTAAATCACAATAGTGGTTACTCTAGGGTCACAAGGAAAAAGAGGAAGAAATGGGAACAGTGCTTCAAAGGTATCTGTACTGTTGGACATCAGCCTTTCAAGGGGTGCAGTCTGCATCTGAGGGTTCAGCCAAGTGTGCACAGAAAAATATTTAGGGAAACAAAATTGCATCCATACTGAACATGTACAGACTTTTTCTTGTCCTTCCCTAAGCAGCACAGTGTAACAGCTGTATGGCATTTACATTGTATTAGAAATTGTTGGTAAGGTAGAAATGATGTGTACAGGACGATGTGCACAGATTGTGCAAATCTTAGGCCATTTTTTGTAAGAGACTTGAGCATGCATGAATTTGGGCTGAGATCTAGAACCAGGCTTGCAGATAAATACTGAGGCACTACTCCATTGCTTGAAGAATAAGATCGGAATCTAATGTGGTTCAGTGTTAAAATATCAAAAGTGGTAGATAATTAATACATATTCTTTGCAACTTTTTGAATCTTTCCACTATTGCATAAAACTTTTAAATTCTAATCTGACCTCACCTTCCATAGCATGAGAATAGTTGTTCCCTGTGGCCAATAGATGGGCATGATCTAAGGAGGAGCCTATAAATGACTTTCCATTCTCAGCCCTCCTCCTGCCCTCTGTCTTCTAAGTACTACACTTTCAGCAGAGCAGAGGGCTTTGTAATGCCTGGTTAATAAGAGAAAAATGCGAAAACAAGAAAACAAGATTAGAGCGAGTGCCTCAGAAGTTCCCCAGCCAGTCTCTGCCTCTTGGAGTGGAGCAGCAGAGCGAGTGGGACTGAGCACTCAGCCTGACCCTGAAAATGAGGCCAATGGGATTTCCTCTCCAGCTCACTGAGTAAGCAAGATGAGCCAGACACCTCAGAATGCCTGTGTTCCCTGTAATCCCAGCACTTGGAAAGCTGAGGCAGGTGGACTGCTGCAAATTCGAGGCCATCCTGGGTTTATGTGAGTTCAAGACCAACCTGAACTACCTGTCTGCAAAAACAAAAAGGAGGCGGGGCACATTTCCTCTCCTTCAGGTCTTACAGATTAGAGTAAGAATAGGTGATAACTTATCAGAGAGCTGAAAAAAAAGTAAAAATATAAACAGCTTCCTTGACTTGCCCCCTGCCTTCTCTTTTTTGAACTTCAGGTGCAGTGTCAGCCCCCAGATTTCAGTCTGAAATGCTCCCGTTGAGAAGCTAGTCCCCACTCCATTTTAAGCAGATGTGTAAGTTGAGCTTATACTATGAGGTGGCTGTATGCTCTCCAGAGGATCAACTAATTTAAGGTTTCCTGACCATTCCTGTGTAAACACAGTCGGTTCCTAGGCCTCACTTTGATCTTCATCATCCGAATGCCCCACAAATCCTTATGGATGGCTCCCTGCCTTTCAGGGCCATTTTAAACATTAACCACTTAGCAATTCAGGTATTTAAATACAGGGTAACCAAAAGGTACATTTTTTTTTTTTACTAATTTTTATGCGATTACAGGAAATAAACAATTTTATCAAATCTATTCAATACAAGAATTGAAAGGACACTTGCCCAGGCAACACTTGGGATAGTCAGTACAGAAACAGACACACTGCCCGAGTAACCTCGGGGTAAACTGCCAAGGGTTAAACTCACTTAACTTTCACAGTAGCCTGCAAAACAAGCCCATGATTACCCCATCTAGACAATGAAACTGTGGCTCTCAGGAGGAACGGACTTGACTCACAGCTGGCAATTGGCAGAATCAAGATTTGAACCCCAGTGTCTGACTCCAGCGTCCAACCTCATCCAGATCTCTCTCCTCAGAAGCACAGGAGGGGACCACTTCAGATGAGCCACATATCAAGAGCACTTAGCACCTAACACCTCACACAGAATCTGCCCATAGAAGATGCTTAATCAAACAGTCACTTTAGTAAGCCGGTCTCCATGCTCACGTGACCGGACAACGGGTGATTCTTTCTGTCTGCTTTTCAGAGGGCATCCTGGGGAGCAGCGGGGAAGGAGAGATCACAGCTGAGCTGGAGGATTGTTCTGGTCCCAGTGACAAGTCAGCCAAGTCACAGAGTCATGGCTTTTATTTTTAAACACACACACTCACACTTCCTCGGACTGCCAGCAAGTTGGGGTCATGTGTGTGCTCTGGTTTTGGATCCAGTAATTTAGAGCAAGGACAGGTGGGGCCAGAGGCTGCGGTCATTGGTACCGAGATGGGTGACTTCAGCTAGGGCCACTGCCTCTCTCTCAGGGGTCTCTCACATCCTGCCTGGGCTGAACTTTCCCAACCCCCTTGCCTCAGGCCAGCTGGCCCAGGAGCCTGAGAGGATGGCTCCAGCACACAGCTGTCCCACCGGAGCCGGATGATTCTCCATAGCCCAACCCAGCCCTGGCCCTCTACTTTTCCTTTCTAGTTGTTAAGGTAGTGGTGGCCTCGTGGGGCCTCAAACCAGAGCAGGCGGCAATCCAAGGACAAAGTCCCAGAAGGCTGGGGGAAGGGCCAGTCCTTGTAGCCTGCAGAAGCTGCTGCCTTTCGCCCACCTTCCTGCTCTTGCCAGAGACAGTGACTCAGGCCCAGACCACTCCCTAGGGAGCCAGGGTTTCAGCCACTATCAACCACCGCCCACTCTTTGCTCCACGCTCCCCACCTTCTCACCTCCCTCACTTCCCCCAGCACTGTGGATCTCCTGCCCAGCTGGGGTATTAGAGGGATCCAGGGTGGGGTTGACTGAATCATCTCAGGGTTCTTTCAACCCCCAAGCCAAGCCTAGATGCAGGTTCACTAGAAACAGATTCTGGAAGCCCAAGCGAAGACAGCAAGGCATGTGGAGGTTTCAGCCTCTCTCCACTCTCCTTGGTAATAGGAGTGGAGAACTCTTCCCAAGAAGGCAGGGGTGGAGAGCTCTGCCGGGGGGACCAGGGGATCCCCACCCAGCTGCCATCTGGGCCTGCCTCTTTTCTCTGCCTCTGCAGTAGAGGGGGTGAGGAAACAAAAGATTGAGAAACCCAGCAAATTGAAAATGCAGAAGAGCTGTTTTTGTAAATAGACATTACACAAGAGCAGAAGCTTTTTTGGAAAGGTTTTACTGAGACAGAATTAGCCAACTGGCATCATGCTGCTAATAGAGATATTTACTGTTTGAAAAGTATATTTGTCGCTTTGGAGAACATCCTGTTGACTTTTCTTTATTGTGAAAGAAAATAGAATTTTTCCCCTTTCCCTCCGTACACATACAACTTTTTTTTCCTTTTAGAGGTGGGGCACATTAGCGGCTAAGAGAGCTGCTCTCTCATTTTATGGCTGATACCAGAATATCCCTTCTCATGCCCTCTGGTGCTTGTGTTTGAGGACTTGCACACAGAACAAAGAACTCCGAGGGCAGAGGACTCAGAACCTCTTGATTTTTTTCCACAGCATAGAGATTTTCTTTTCTGCTCCATGGGGAGAACACTGAGAGGTTGGGAGGAGGAGGAGCAAAAGCAAAAGTCCTGAGGCCCCATGGTCCTCCCTGTCCTAGAGGAGCGGGAGCCTCAGCCCATGTGACCCAACAGTTTCCAGGCAGCTGCTGCCCTGGAGATGCTGTGGTGCTTGTGTTGAAATTCCCTGTGCCAGCGGGGAAGGAGAGGCCAAGAGCTGAGGTGCGGCAGCTGGGTTGCTCTTTCCTCTTGCCTTCCCCTCCTTGCCACCTGGGTGGGTCCTGCTGGGATGTCCCATTCCTTGCATCCAGATGCCTGCCCCAATGTCCTGACTATTTCTCTGGCAGATGAAGATCACATCTGCCCCTGGAAACCTCAGAATAAACCAAGAAGTCTCCTTTGCCTTTATAGTATCCTGTACCTCTGTTCTGACTACCTCTTCTAGCTCCACTTCTGAGGCCAGAGACTTGCTCTTTTGTCTCCGGTCTCTGCTGAATGTCTTGTCCCTAGCACTGTGACACCTCTCATAGGTTTAGTTGTGATGAGTTCAGAATTGGGAGAAGAAAGACAATGAATGATACTACCTTCTTTGCCATTTATATCCTTATGTAAGAGTAGCTTTTCCAGGAACCTTAAGTCACACTATGGTATTTACAGGCCCATGGGGCAGTGCACATTTACTCATTCATTTGTTATTCAGTGCTTCGTATGTATGTGAACCAGACCATATGTTCCTTGAGGTCAAAGCATGAGTTTGTCTTATTTATCGTGGTATCCCTGGAGCCTAGCACAGTTCTTGGCACAGAGGTGGCCCTGAAATGTTTATTAAACACTCAGTGAAAGGTTGACAGTAGCACTGTGCTTAGCAGAGTACCTGCTGGGGTTACAAACAAACACAACATTTAGTCCCTGCCCTTGAAGAGCTGTGTGTCGCTGGGAACCAAGTCATAGACATGTCAGAGTTAATTAGCCTGTCCCCTTACCCAGCAGAGTCCCGTCAGGAATGAAAGACCAGCTCAGCCCTGGGACATGCATTTGCAGTTCATCACAATGATGGGTCATCGCAGAGTGAACTAGGTCACCTGCTTAGATGCTGAAAAGTCACTGGGATAAGTAAACATGCGATCATTATGTGTTTTAGTGATCTAGGAACAGAAAGATACTTCCTTACTATTAGGAGGTTTTTCTGGCTGAAATCAGAAACTCCCTTCATGATTTAATACTGAAGATCAGATGTAAAGCATTCTTAGTAAAATCTAAAAGTTTTCTCCCCACACAATTTCTACCTAACACAGTAGAACAGTAACATAAACATAAATTAGTATAAACATTAGGTAAGAAAATGGATATTTTATCCTTGCTTTTCAGATCCTAAGACTGGAAAACCCAATTAGTCCTTCCCCAACCCAGTTGAACTTCTCAGGCTGTATAGGTTACATGTGTAGGTCTGTACCAGCACGATAAAGTGAAAGAGCAAATCCCATTATATGGTGTGACCAAAAATACAAAATTCCGTGGACTGTACCTAATGTGTGAAGCTGAAAATTGCATGGAATGCACCTAAGACATGTGGAGCCAAAAATGTAATATATAAGTACTACTTAGGGTCTTAACATTTAAGAAAATAAATGTAAAGAATCTATTAAAAACCCTTAAGACTGAAGAACATAATAAAATAAGACTTCACTGAGCAGGAGGAAATATGGCCCTATCTAAATGAGTAAACCTAGTATTTGTAAAAATGTAGGTTCTTTGCACGTGCACAACCCCAGTAAATGTAATGTGTTTCCCATAATATTAAATATATTATGGGATGGGGGGCACAGCTGATGATTTTCAAATTCATCCTGAATAATAAATGAAAATAGTCCCAAAAATTACCTGAGAAAGAATTGTAATGGAAAAAGATTTACTTTAGTAGGTACTAAGAGCTTTTGTAACCTTAAATAATTATTGGTAAAAGAGTAGATCAGTCTATGATAGGGTATAGAAGCAATAAAATGATTTTAGCAATGGCTGTTAAGACAACTGGCTTGTTATATACTCAAATTTTAAATGGAGTAAAGATTTAAATTTAAAGAATAAACTTGATATGGAAATGCAAGGAACAATGAATATTCAATATAATTTCACAAAGAACAAAGTTGGAGAACTTTCACTTCCTAACCTTAAAACTTATACAGTTACAGTCACTAAGACAGTGTGGTGTTGGCAGCGGGCTAGACAGGTAGATTCATGAATTAGAATTGAGAGCCCAGTAATAAATTCTTACATTTATGATCATTTGATTTTTAATGAGAACTGCAAAGGAATGAGTTGGACCCTTACCTCCCACACTACATACAAAAATTAACTCCAAATGAATCAAAGACCTAAGTTTAAGAACCCAACCATAAAACTAGAAGTAAACATAGGGGCAAATCTCTATTACCTTGAAAGTGTCACAGGATTCTTAAATGACACTAAACACATGAGCAACAAAAGAAAAATAAGGTTGGACTTCGTCAACATTTAAAACTTTAAAAGACAACATTAAGAAGATAAAAAGCAAACTCAGAAATAAGAGAAAGTATTTGCCAGTCATATATCTAATTAGGGACTTAGAATATACAAAGGCCAATTCTCACAACTCAGCAGTAGCAAAACGCAGTAAATACTTGTTCAAAGACAAGTGGCTCATGAACACACGAAGATATGTTCAACATCATTAGTCACTAGAGAAACACAAACCAAAGCCACGTTGAAACATGAGCCTGTATGGACCAAAAAAAAAAAAACCAAAACATGCCCTAGACGGGGATGGGAATACCAAGAGCCATCCCACCTTACATCCCAGAATTCTCCACGGTTCAGAGGGGCAGGCACTGAACCTGTAGAGTTGGAGTGAAGCTAAGGATTAGTTGAAAGCTGTTCATGAACAAATTTAAAGCCCTGATACCCCCTCCTCAATTCCATTTCACTGGGAGACCTCTGCCACACCCTAGCAGAAAGACGAGAGGTCCCCAAACCCCAGAGAGTTCTGTGCTAGGGCACACACAGTATGGCGGACTGTGAAACTAATGAAGCCTCGGCTTTTAACACCCTGGCTTGCATGGCCCTTCTCTGAGACCCTTGGAAGAAACAGCTGTGCATTCACCTGGTCCTTTGTTTTTGTAAACTAAAAAGAAAGGGTATTTATACTATAATTAGTTTTTTAAAAACAAAATCTTGTACCATTGCCGTTTGGTAGCCTGGGCCTTGCTGAGATGGGACTGGGTAGGGGTCGAGAGGTACGCTGTTTTAACTGCAATTTGTAGAGATGTTTATAACAGAACAAGTGAAAAATTACTGACACTGAGTTGGAAATATGGAGGGAGTACCTTTTGGTCATCTTTAAATGTAGTTAAAAATTAAAGACATTGGATTTTATGGAACACAAGTGAGCAATTAAATCAGTAGAAATTAGTTTAAGTCAAGCAAAGTATAAGAAACATTTTCAGTGGTACCAAAAGCTGTTAACCCGTTGAGAGGAGGAAATCAGTTTTAAAGGGCAGGGGATTTAGCTCAGTGGTCAAGCTGCTTGCCTGGTAAGCATGAGGTCGTGAGTTCGATCCCTGGTACCAAAAAAAAAAAAAATCAGTTTTAAACTGGTCAGGTGATTGTTTCATAATACAGTTAATGAAGAAGAGTGAACCATATGAACACATCAATAAAACATTGAAATTTGTGGTAGGTTTAACATGAAAGACAAAAACAATAGAATTCATGATATGCCCTCTGACAAGGACATCAGTGACAAACTAGTTACTGTCAGTAATTCAGAGAACATTAGTGACTGTATAAGAAATCTCGAAATGTGCCCTGTAATCTTACAATTTATTTGTGAAATAAACATGAGCTTTTCCTAAATTTTACAATAATCAGAAAATTTATATGTTACCAATAAGCTGGGGAGGGGGGGCTTTTCTAAACTGTAATAGGAAATACTTTGAAATCAGCCATCCTAGAGAAAAGGCTGAGTTATCTTTCTTTTCACTCTAAGAAAATGATGTGGCCAACTCTGACACTTGAAGAGGTAATCAAAGATGATCAGAATTAGAGATAAATATATAGAGATATGTCGGGTCGGTGATTAACAAAACGTAGGTTATTCTTCATTTCATGCTGTTTGTATCATTTGTCCTCTTTAAGACTTGTTAAGATTTTTACTCTTCAGATTTTCAATTTCATGCCTATTTTTATATTTGTGATTTTGTATTCTTTTTCCTTAAAGGGCCATAGAAAATTATATAAGCTCCAGGCCCACGAAACACAGCCCTGCCTCACAGAATAGCAAGCACACTTGAAGTAGGACAGCTGTAGTGGAGTTGGGAGGAAAATGTGAGTGTACACATGTGGGCTTCCAAGACATGCTTGCCCCTCACCCAGCGCATGTGTACGCACACACCCACAAGAACACAACTCCTTCCACTCACTGAGCTCCCAGAACACTGATGGTTGTTTTTTGTGGGGTTCTTGTTTTTTTGAGACAGGATCTTGCTATGTAACCCAGGCTGGCCTCAAACTTGTGACAATCCTCCTGCCTCAGCTTCTCAAGTGCCACCATGCCCAGCCGCTCCTAGAACATTGAGCTGGGCCTTCTTCCTGAGGCAAGAGATGGGTTGTTTGTTTGTTTGTTTGTTTGTTTTTGGTACCTGTGATGGAACTCATGACCTCACACTTGCCAGTCAGGCACTTGTGCCCCTGAGCTATATCCGCAGCCCAAGGGCAGACTCTTGTAGGAAATTTTATCACCTAGGAGAAAAGACTATACTGACAACATAGCTGTGCATGGGGTGCACATCTGTAATCCCAGCTCTTGTGGATTATTAGTTCACCACCAAAATGCTCAGCCAGATCCCATTTCACAGCAGACCACCTCATCCCTGGGCTCCGAGCTGCTAGTTAGCTTTATTTCATCACCTCGACATGTGTGAGCAGGCAACCGAAAATTATCACACATCCAAGGGAAGCATTCAGTATAAAAAATAAAGACTAAGTAGACAGAAAAAAAGCAACTTGGAGGGAAACTAAGACTATAAAGGGAGGAGAAACTTTATTTTTAAGCTATCATTAGATCCTCAGAGAGAGAAAGCATCTGTGAAATAAAAACAGGACACCATAAAAAGGAACATCCTGAATTTTTTTGCATGTTAATAGTTATGAACTTATTTTTTATCAGTATATGTTTGCAGTACGTGCTTACATTCCTTGCAGGGAGTGGTCCACGTAAATAACGTCTGCCCTCCCACTGTCTCTTGATGCCCTTGCTATTTGAAAGAGATCTGTAGCCCTACTTCCTAATATCTTTTATTTTGCTCTTTATTTGTATTTTGGGTTTTTCATATAAGAGAAACCACATAATATTTAAGCTTTTGTGTCTTATTTTAATTTTACTTAATGTTGTGGTCTCAAGGTGCATCTGTTTCCCTACAAATGACTCAAGTTTCCTAAAAATTAAATAGAGCTCTTAGAAATTAAAAATCTGGTAGCAAAATAAAATAGTGTGAAATAAAAGCGATGAGAATTTTGCGTCCTCGGCAATAGGTAAAAAGTAGCCACATGCTTTTCTATTAGCATTTCTATTAGATTTTGTGGGGGGAATCAAACCTCAAGACCTTGTGCTTGCCAAGCAGGTGCTTGTGCCACTGAGCTATATCTCCAGCCCTTGGATTTCTTTTGTAAACTGTACTGAATTGAAGCCATCTAATTGGAATTAAAGCCACGAAACTTAAAATCAGCAGAAATGACAAGGTGCATTCAAAATGTTAGAAGACAAAATTAAGAAAATACTGAAGAACAGAGAAATTAGAAGACCAGCCAAGAAAAGTCAACATCAAAATTGTAACAATATCAGAAGTAAGAAATAGAGAACATGGAAGAGAAATCAATGTCAACAAAGTCTTTAGGTCCCGTAACAGAAGATTATTAACAGAAATTCTAAGTTGAAGCTTAGCTGTGAGTACCCAATACCAAAGATGGTATAAAATTATAAAATTATAAATCATAAAATTATATATCACATAGTGAGACCCTTTCTCCAAAATTAAAATATCCATGAACTTTATAATTATTTCTCATTGTCATTATGGAAAATTTGCTGTTCCCCTTTTCTTTTTTTTTTTTTTTTGTACTGGGAATGGAACTTACAACCACATGCTTGCAAGGCAGGTGCTTATGCCACTGAGCTAAATTCCCAGCCCTGTTTTCTTATTACTACATCTGGTTCATTTTTTCCAGTATATCGATTCCTGTTCATTATTTATTGGTTGGGTTTATTTCTGGTTTGTTTTGTTTTGATACCGGGGATTGAACTCATGACTGTGCACTTATATGAACTAAATCCCCAGCCTCTGTTTTGTTTTGTTTTGTTTTGTTTTTGAGACAGGGTCTTGCTATGTAATTCAGGCTGTCCTAGAGCTCACTGTGTAGCCCAGGCTGACTCAGACTCAACAGTCCTGTCTCAGCCTCCCAAGTGTTGACATTAAAGGCATATAGAACCACATTTGGTTGTATTTTTTGATGAAATGTGCTGCTAAATACATTTTTTAAAGCTGTAAAAAATAAAATTATACAACACCAAGGCAAACGTACCATTCTGCAAGCCTGCATAAAAAAATAAACAGATTGCATACAAAAAAATCTGTAGAGGTTACTAGAAGACAGTGAAACACAGTGCCTTTGAAGTTCTGAAAGAAATGGTATCCAGCCCATAATTCCATATCCAGTCAAAGTAACCCAAAGGTAAAATGTTTTTTGTGTGAAAAAGTTTGAAAGTTTTTCTTTTAGTATAATAAAGCATAACAGGAAAGAGGGAGGAGTGGTTGGGTAATGGGAGGGAGGTCGCAGGAATCCTAAAGAGGTCATGGAGAGTGGAGTGACAGCCACACGAGGGGAGAAGGCAGCCAGTCCAGAATGGAGCAGGGTAAATAGCTGGTAAGAATGAACATATCGAGGGCTGGAGATGTAGCCCAGGGGTAGAGCACTTCCCTGTCCTACACAGGGTCCTGGGTTCGATCCCCAGCACCACACACACACTGAAAGTGGAGTTAGACAGCAGATTGAATCAGGCAAATAATAGAAAGTTAAGCAAATGAGAAAAAAGTGAAAAAATGTAGCAGTGCTGTTAGTCATGCATTGCTGTATGACAAATCACCCCACTGCTCAGTTGCTCAAAAGAACAGTATAAACCATTTGTGTTGGTCAGGAATTGGGAGCAGCAGAGCTGGGGCTTGGCTCACTCTTAGGATGGAGAGCGGCTGAGACTGCAGGGCATCTGGAGGCTGAACTGGCACTGAACAGTCCTGGACTCTGACCTGTGGGGTGGAAAATAATTCACAGTATCCTTGTAAGCATTTACTTATTATTGACTAATCTCAGCAAATTGTGAGATAACAATCCTCAGAAGAAGGTAGATTGCAAGTTGAAAATGTTTTGTTTAGCTAAGTCATCTTCCAGGGTAAGTAGCTAATGCGTAAAAGTTAGCCACCAAGAGGGAGTAGTGTAAGCATTTTGCTTTAGCAATGCAAAGGTAAACGCCCCCCCCCCCAAAAAGGAAGTGACATTATCCCTAAGGATCTGGAGAAGATCGATTCCAGGAGCTCCAGGGTACCAATGTCTATAGATACTCAGGTACCTATATGTAAAATATCCTGTGCACGTCCTCCCGTGTTAGCTGTACAGATACCTAATGCAATGTGAGTGTTATGTGAGTAGTTGTTACAGTGTGTCATTTAGGCGATGATGATGGAATAAAACTCCATGTGTTCACAGGTGCACTTTTTTTCTGAATGTTCTTGACCAGCGTTTGGTTGAATCTGCAGATGTAGAAGGTGTGGATAAGGAGGGACAGGTATTTAAATTGGCAGGTAGAGGGAGCAGCGTTTTCTCACTGTGATACCAAAGGAGAAATCACAATAGAAGAGATATGTTCCTACTAATCAAAAACTTCTGTGTTCCAAACACAAACGTATACAAAAGTGAAAGGGAAACATAGTCAACACAAAAATGCAGACCTGCGAGGCAAAGGAGCTGGTAAAGTGTAAATGTTCCTGTCCCCCCTTTTTTTTTTTGTACCAGGGATCAAACTCATGACCTCGTGCTTGCCATGCAGGCACTTATGCCACTGAGCTAAATCCTGTCCTTTTAAAGAATAGCAGCTGGGTGTGGAAGCGCACACTTGTAATTCTAGCACTCAGAAGACGGGAAGCAGGAGGATCACAGCGAGTTCGAGGCGAGCCAGGGCTACATAGTGCAAGGGCAGCCTATGCTACACAGTGGACCCTGCCTCGATTGTTTTGACTTTTTCTAGAGCACCTTGGCAAAATATGTCAAAATCTCAGACATGAGGCATGATCAAAAACAGCCCTTTCATGTTTAATTTTTTTTTAATTTTATTGCAAAAAAAAAATTTGTTGCGGTGAAAAATACATTGCCATTAATCACACTCAAAGTCTTATCTCTCACTTGGAACACATTTGCCACTTTCTGAAGCAGCTCTTGAAGACCTCTTTCATGTTTTTAGTTGGGCTGTTATGGCTGTCTTGATGTCCAGAACTGACTCGGAATGTTTACCTTTCCTACTCATTTTGACTTTGGGGAAGAGCAAGAAGTCACATGGTACCAGATCTTGTGCAACATGGATGAGAACACAGTAATTTTTCTTTTTTTGAGACAGAGTGTCACTATACAGTTCAAACTGGCCCTGAACTCACTTGGTAGCCCAGGCTGATCTCAAACTCAATGATCCTCTTGCCTCAGCCTCCCGAGTGCTGGGATTACAGGTATGTGCCACCATGCCTGGCTTAGAGACACCATAATGTTTTAAGAAGCCTGCCTTTCTGTTAGATGGCACTTGGCAGCAGCATTGACTGTATTTTTGATCATACCTGGTAAAGATGCTCAGGGAAGAGACACTTTCAGAACACGTCAGAAGGCGGCACTAATGATGGGGTAGTGTGACCAGAGTGAGGGGGAATATTTTGAGGGTTAATGACAAAAATTACTGTAATGATTTTTTGAATTTAAACATTCATTGTAATATTTTGATCAGGCCTATATTTACCTTTTGACCACCAAGTTTTTGTTTTTGTTTTTTTCTTTGTACTGCAAATCAATCTCAGGACCTCATGCTTGCCAGGCAGGTACTATGCCGCTGAGCTGTACCTCTGGCTGACCACCAATTCTGGCTTCAAGAACTCATTCTATGTGACACATCTTTGGTTCAGAAAGATTTAGGTACATGATTTAGTGGTTCAAATTTTTGTTTAGAAGAAAAAGTTGTAAGTTGACTAACAGTAAGTGATATAAACTATAAAAATAAAACTGGGCACATTTTCATTATATACCTGTATCAACATCAAGATGGGCATGGAGGCACATGCCAGGAGGCTGAGGCAGGAGGACCATAAACACATGTCAACATTGATGGTATTACTGCTTATTTTTTCCTTTGGGAGGTTCTAAGTATGTTTTTCCCCTTGTGTTTTTCCATTCCTTCCCAGGTTTTTAACACTGATCAGGGACTATTTTTGTAATAAAGAAAAAATTGAAGGATGTTTTGTTGTTGTTGGGTTTTTTGGGGAAAAAAATGGAAATGCAAAGAAGAAACCAGTAATCATAGTCTCACCAACTAGAATTAACCACTGCTAACATTTGGCCCATTTGCCTCCGTTATTTTTCTTTTTACAAATTTTAAAAATACAATTAGCACCACTAAAACATTAATCCTACATGTACTAACTCCCCATGATGAATGCAGTCATTACGTAATGCAAACATACTAATACTTTTTTGCTTTTGTTTTGAGACAGGGTCTCACTATGTAGTTCAGGCTGTCCTTGAACACACTATGTAGCTGAGGCCTTGAACTCAAAGTGATCCTCCTGCCTCAGCCTGCTGAGTGCTGGGATTACAGGTATATGTCACCACACCCAGCATAAAAAATTTTAAAAATAAAAAAAATCATGGTCAACTTTGAGATGATGAGGTTATGACTGGATTTTTTCTTCTACCCTTTTCTCTGGTGAGCATATTTTACTTTTTAAAGGGATAATCTGTAAAAGATAGGACATTTTTAAGTGCCAGATAAGTCTTAGACACTCAGAAGAAGGTAAGCAAGGCTTTACCAAATTGAGAAGAACTTGAAGTTAGCCAGGAGGGGTGGTTCAGCCCTGTCCCTATTTTCCTGGACAGTTGAAGTTGTCCCAGTGACAGGTGCTCAGAACTGTCCCAGTTGGGAACAGGAAGTTGTGAGGAGTCTAGATTCAGGGGAGTAACAGACAGCTGTATGGCTGGATTGGGGTGGTCGTGTTGAGCGAACGGGAAAGGAGACAGAGGGAAGTTGAGACCATTCAGAAATACTTGAAAGTGAATGTAGGTTCCTCCATGCTGGGCACAAATGGAGCGTTTTGTAGTTAAAGAAGAGCTAAGCAAGACACACACAGACACTCACATGGGTATGTCAGCAGTGCAGAAAAAGCTGCCAATCAACAGAGCCACTACAGTTTTAGGATCAAAATAAAGTAGCATCAGTTTATAACCCAAAGTATAAAATCCCTGTCAGTGAGTCCATAGCGATACAAATGACTAATGCTTAGCTATGCTGTGGCTTTGTAACAATGAGGGAGTGGAGCCGCCTCTCAGAGGGGAAACCTCAGAGGCAGGCAACTTCATCCTGGTGGCCAAGGATGCATCCCCACGCAAGACTGTGACCACAGCGACCACAGCGTGTGTGCTTACTGAGACGTGATGAGCCTGGCTCCCCAGCGCTGTGCTCCCCACCCCCAGCCATAACCCTGGAGTAGTCAGAAGAATGGAGCTGATGTCTTGCTCAGAGCCCCTTAAGACCATCCGTGTCGCCAGACACAAGCAAAGACTGAACCTTCACAACCAAAGGGGGACTAAGGGGACTTCCAGACCAAATGTAACGTAGTGCCCGGGTAGACACCAGCACTGGAGAAGGACATTTGGGGCACATCTGCATGTGAACCTCACATCGGTGTTGGTTTATTATGACCAGTGCACGATACTGACTTAAGGTGTTAATAAAAGGGGAAACCGTGTGGGGGACATGAGAATTATCAAGCTCTCCTCACAATTTCTCTGTTGATCTAAAAAGTTTATAAACCCGGGCGTGGTGACACACATCTGTAATTCCAGCACTCTGGGAGGCTGAGGCAAGAGAATGGAAGCCCAAGTCCAATCTGGCATGACTTAGCACTGTCTCATAAAGAAAGGCTGGGGATGTAGATCAGCGTCAAGGTCCTGGGTTCAGTCAGAGAGAGACAGACTGAATAGCAAGTAGATACACTAAAATCAAGTTATATCTGATGGTCAGTGGTTGTGGCAGAAATACAGAGACTATTTGGTCTGCATGGTACACTGGACCTCCTCGTGCCAAACCGTCCTGTCCTTCACTGTGATCTCTCTCCAGTCTCTTGGAGAACTGTGAGCCTCTTCTGCTCCCTTACACGTTACAAGTGTAGATGTTTTGATCAAATACATATTTAAAAATCCATGTGTGAGAGAAAGTTTTCATAATCCAGCATGGGCAGTGTAAAAGTGTACCTTGATTTAGTACAGCTGTCATATGTGTTTTCTGTTCGTTGACCTGTTAGTCTGGCTGTTAGTCTGTATATGTGATAATTAACTTTATAAGGACTTATAAATAAGTGAATCTAATGCTGGCAAAAAAAAAAACAGGTGGAGAGGAGGAACAAAAAGACGTGTTGTTTATGTAACCACGGTGTGCTGCACACATGTACTAATAAAAAGCCTAAATAAAAATCCACATGAGAAAAGCACTGACCCTTGAATGGCAGAAGGAAAACCGGGCCAGAAGCCGGGGCCCCGTGGCTTCGTCCTGTTCTTACGACCCTGGGCAAGTCATTGAGCTGCTCCTGATCTGCTTGTCTGCAAAATGAGAGGGTTGAACTGGAAAAAATTTTTCTATGGTGACTTGCATTTCTAAAAATACTGTGATTCTATATTAGGATTTAGAGAGGAGCTGCAGCGCCAGGAGTAATGGCAACTAAGTTCGGCTCTGCCGGCTCCTGGAGTGTGCAGAGCAGCCTCCCAGGCACTTGCGGAGCAGACCACTCTGAGGGCCCTTCGGGGTTTGTGGCCCACTCCTCACGTTCCTGAGATGAGATACCGCTCAGACGAACGCAAGGGACCATCTGCTACCACCCCTTTGTTTCATAGTCGAAGAAACTGGGCTCTGGAGAGATGCAATTTGTTCAAATCACAAAACTAGTAAGACAGGCCAGCTCTGCTTCCTGCTGAGGTTTTTACACTGCAGCGTGCTTCCCGCAGAAGCCGAGCAGTCTTGGTGGCAGTGCTGCCAGGACTTCATTTGTGCTGTCTCCATAATGGTCCTTCAGGGCCCTTGCGCACTGTCCCATCCATCAGCTCTAATCTCTGATTTTGGGGGAAGTACCTGGGGATTTGGGGGGAGGACTCGCCTTTCCATGAGCCCTTCCTCTTTGGTCTGAGAAAGGGAAATAGGAATTTCATTTTTTTTCCTCCCCTTTCAGTTCTGTAGTTTACCTTTCCTCCCATGGTAATTACATAACCCAAGATGATTTGTTGACAGAATCTACGTGAATCAGCCAGCCCTCGAAGGGTTAACACTCCCAAATTATGGGGCTGGGTTAACAATAAACAGGATGTCCTCCAGAAATTAAATTTAAACCACTGTGACTCAGGCTGGCCCATCCCCTCAACCAGCTTGTTGTCTGGGGTTATTATCGGTAGTTAATTATACCGTTGGGCTTAGCAGTGGTGTTGGTCAGTTTGGGCCCAGTGGAAGCAGGCTGGGAGAGAAGGGTGTGAAGGGAAGGGTGGGAGGGGGCTCCACTTACTTCCTATGGCGGGCAGGGCAGGACAGGGCAGTGGAGAGGGGGCCACTGCTATTTCTGTGTTGACTGGGATGTACTGTGTTGGCTTTCTAGCCTCTTCATAGGACGGTAGAAAAGTATAGAGTTTTCAGTGCCTGGAGGAAGTGCCTAAATTACCTGGTTTAATCTGCTTATTTTCCAGAGTAAGAAAGTGAAGTCCGGTGTGGCAGTTAGCTGCTGGAGGGCAGCCTCTCTGGGAGGCGGAGGCCAGGCTGCAGCTCAGCTCTTCCCTCCTTAGCCACCCAAGACACCCTGCAGACCCAGTGTGTCCCCCTGCAGAGAAGCACTGAAGTACCTGGTGTAGACAATGTGTGACATTCGTTGGGGATTTTAAGAGAATGTCTCCAAGAATAGTAGCTGTTCCAGGAAGCCTGCAATTTCTCCCTCGCCGCTGCACAAAAGACAAGATTTATGGTGGTTGTTATTCAGGGGTCTCTCCCCACTCCTCACTTTTTCAGTGAACCACAGACCATCCATGGAAAGATGCTCTGGGGCAAGAGGTGGTATCCAGGAGCTGCACAGGACACTGTGGGAGGTGCCCATGGTCCTGTGCCCTCCAGGGCTTGGGTACAAGTGCCAAATAGCCAGCCCCTCCAGTCTCCCTCCCCCTGGGGTAAGGGAGCCCCATTTCTTCTTTCAACCACCTCCTTCCGCCTTCCTCACAGTGTACCCCTTGGTCTCTTTCTTACAGGATTCCTTTCAAGATTGGGCAGCCCAAGAAACAGATTGTTCCCAAAACAGTGAGTACCCCAGTTCTTTCACTCTGAGGCTCACTTCTGCCTCACATGGCATCTACCAGCGCTTTAACTCAGACCTCCTAGGGCTGGGAAAACAGCAACCTGGGCCTCGTTCCCAGGCACATAGCTCTAGAACCTCTCAAAGACGGGGCCTCCTGACCTGGGGTGTCTCCGGCTGTTGCTCATCTTCAGGTGGGTAGAAGAGTTGGTTTGCAGGGTTCTGCATCTGAGCAGTCCTTCTCCTACGAGGACTCCTGGGCCATGGCACCCAGCCAGACCCATGGCCCGCACCTGCACTTCTGTTCACCTGAGCTACATAAAGACCAGGCATCTTCTTCAAGTGACCCAGGGCCCTTCATCTGCTCTACTGAAAGTGTTCTGTCCTATGACGCGGTCCCTGGGCAGCATAGGGTGACCCCCACACACACCTTCGAGCCCTAGGGTTAGCTGTGGCTTAACTTTCAAGTGGAAGAGGGAGTCACAGAACCTAGAAGGTTAGAGCTGGAAGCCCTGAAAGCTGATCTGACCCAACCTCCTGATACTTCCTCACTGTAAAATAAGGCTCATAGGATGGTGGAGACTTTTTAAGGTTTGAAATCCCCCTGTTGGCAGAGCAGGAATTAGGACTCAGGACTGAGCACCCTTTCCCTTGCTTCAGGCTGTCTCTGGCATGAAGCTCTCCAGGACTTGGGAGTTCTGGTGCAGAATCCCCACCCAGCCCCACACCCACAAACCTGAGTGTGGCCATTGCTGTTAACATGAACACCCATAATGCAGCAGCTCTCTTATGAAGGCTCCAGAAAGGCGAGGGCCTTGTCTTTGTCATCCCGCCCCTGACAGACCTTTCCTTGCTAACTTCTCGCTCCTCACCCCAGCTTTCAGAACTCCAGGAAAGATGCTGCTTTGGTTTGGCAGGAAGGTTAGCATACTCCTGACCGGTGCCTCCATCTTTGGGAAATCCAAAGTGAGGTCACTCAAAAGGAACTGGGCGCGAGTTAAAAAGAGTCCTCTGCTGCTTTATGCAAAGGCAAGTCACCTCCGGCAGGGCCGACCATCTGTGGAAGCTCTCAGCTGAGGCCCAGAGAATCTGGGCTTACAAATGTCGGGCCCCAGCCGGCTACAGGAAGTGAGAAGGTGCGGCTCTGAGCCTCTAGAGTTTAATCTATGACAAACCCAAAAGAGAAGTGGTTTTTAGAAGGGTCTTATTCCCATCATTCGCTACCAAGAGCCAACAGATTAAAAAAAAAACCTTCCAACACCCAGTCTTCATCAAAATGACCTTTGTTTTCTACAGAAAAATATTGTTCCTTAGTTTCTCTGGGCCTTAGCTTCTGTGTGTAAAGCCGTGCTGACAGTACCTATGTTCTCTGTATTGCACGAGTCTTAACACCACAATTGCTTAGCCCAGTGTGTGACCTGCAGGAAGCCCTCAGTGATCCCACTGTGTTACAGGAAGCCAGGTGATCAGGAACAAGGACGCAGCCTCAGCCTTTCCTCACAGCTCGGATCCGAGGCTGGGCCTTTGATCTCCCTCAAAGAACTAAAGCCACAGCCCGGCTAGAGTTGTGTGCTTACTTAGTCTGTTTGTCTCCACTCCCCAGGGCACTGAGGTCTATGGAGCAAGACCCTGCCTCTTGGACTGCGTGCTCCCCCACCCACCGCGGCCCCAGAGCAGGCCCGGGCTGTGCAGGAGTCGGCATCTCTGGCAGCTGCCCGCGGCTGGTGGTGACGCACTTGTGTTCTGGCCCAGGCACTCAGGGAGGGGACCGTATGTGGCCGCCCAGGTTACTGGAAGTCATGGCGCCCCTGTCATGGGAAGAAATGCGCATGTTATCTTCAGGGAGTTTCAGAAGGTTTTTGGCTCAAGGCACCCAACTGTCAGCCACAAAGGAAGCATTGTGTCTTTGCTCTTGCTGCTCTCCTGTGCCCAGGTTATTACCATACACTCCACTGCTGTCAAGGCTTTGGCAGGAATGTCATGTTCTCTGCAGGCACTGACTGTGTAAGCACCGAGACAAAGGCACGGACCCCTGCCTCCTGGTCTTGGCCTTCTGCTTAGACCCCAGAGTGACCACATTGAGCCTCTGCAGGGGAAAAAGGTTTCACGTGCTGAGTAGAGGCACCCTCTGCCTCCCTAACCCCCCTAATCCTGTTGGAGCACACTGAAAGGAAGAAATGGAAACTAGGCATTTCTTGGCCAGAGTCGAGCTCCCCGGAGGCCTAGAATGCCGGCCGAGCTCCTGTGCCCGCCCCACTCACTCCCAGTGGCCTCTTGGGCGATGCCCTTGTAGAGGGGCTCAGAGCACGCCCTCTGCCTGGGCTATGATGTGATGCACCTTTGCACCAAGAGTTTAAATTTGGGGGCACTCAAATCTGTTCATTCACTGAACAGTGCCACTCCTTGCCTCGCACCCTGAGCCCAGGGAATGCAAGGAATGGCCAAGGGCAGCCCGTCTGCAGCTTGGTTCTCCTTGGGCTAACCTGGCTCGCCTGGCCTGGTCCCCTGACGGTCTATGCACATATGTTTGCACTTGCATTGTTGACTGTGCTCCAGTTGCCTTTTTGGCAAAGGCATCAAGCATGCAAAGATGTTCAGATCTTTTCCACTTGGCTCCTTCCCTCGGGAGCCATATCTCAGAATGTGACTCCCTCCACCATATTCTGAGGGGCTAGAATTCTGTTGCTGTTGGTCTTCTCCTCGTGCAGAGAGACCCCGGCCCAGTAAGCTTCCAAAGGCAGAGCAACAAAATGCTGTCAGGCAGCAGCAGTGTGCGCAGCCCCGAGTGGAGAGCCAGCCGCCCACCCTGCTGTACCCCACTGGCAGCTTTCAGTGTGAACCCTCTTATCCCTCATCACCCAGGCACCCCCCACTGGAACCCTAAGTCCCCTGCTGTGCAAGTCCAAGCAGTCACCGGCCAGGGAGGCCAGGTGTTCTCCGGCATCACACACACAGGCGCACACTAAGCACATTGCACAAGAGGCGAGCCTGAGCCAGGGGGCGCCGCAACTTGGCGGGCACTGTAGGTCTCTGAGCGCGCTGCACTCTGGCCAAGACACGCTTAGTTCTTATTTCATCCTTTCATAGATAAAGGCCTTCAGGAGGTAAAGACACCGCCCAGCGTCCACCTCCCTGAGGTGAAAAGAGAGCTGCAGAACTGTCATGGTGCCACAGACAGAAGCATGGGTGTTTCTGTCTCTGCTAAGGTCATGGTCCCCATCTGTGTCCCCACGCAGCTCATTGTGCTCGGTCATGGGCCAGTTGCCGCCTGTATTACCCATTTAAGTCTTATAACAAACCTCTGAGACTGAAGGTGTCACAGGGAGTGACTCAGTGAAATTACCCCATTTTAGCAGAGAAGTGAGGCTGAGGAATGCAAGATACATTTTCTGTCCTCCACAGCTAGTATCAGAGTTCATGGATCCCCTGTCTCTGCCCATTTAGAGGAATCCTTTGAAAGCTGCCCTCCCACGGCCCCAGCAAAGAAAGCTACTAGACTAACACCAAACAGCAGACTTGGAAGGGCCCAGGCAAGGCCCCTGTCCTCCCAAATAGCTCTCTCACCTGCAGCCACAGATATGACCTTTCAGATCTGCCCTGAGCCTACCCAGGCAGAGAGGAAACTGAGGCTGAGAGGATAGGGGACCTGCTGGGGTCCCCCACTGGTATGCAGCAGACCCAGCCCTGAACCCCAAGCCACCTTCTCCACACCCTGCTGCCTCCTGGACTGTGTTTCAGTCCCACTCAGAGCTCCCTGACTGCCACCAGGGTTGAGGTGAGGAGAGGGCACCCAGCCTGGCGCCTGGCTCCCTGCAGTGGCAGAACAGGGGCTTGACCCGCTGCGACTTGCCCGGCTGGCCCCTCCAGGAGGGACGACTTCTCCCCAAATCAAACGCTTCATTAATTTGGGAACACAGGGATACTGTGTCCTTAACGATCTGCCGCAGGCTCCCTGCAGGCTTCAGGGAGGGTGTGCAGAGAGTTTCCGCAGGCTGGGAGATTTTTCCACCCTGTTGTCATTTCTCTGTGATTGAGTTATCTCTTACTTGTTACAGGTGGAGAGAGACTTTGAAAGGGAGTATGGAAAACTTCAGCAGTGAGTGTCAAACCCTGGAGAGGGAGGTGGGAGTGGGGCGAGCTCCTGCTCCTGACGGGCCTCATGCTCCCAGCCTGGCTGGTGGCTGCTCAGCTGCCAGTAGCACAGCGCAGCTCAGGTCTCCATTCTGCAAGTTCTCCCCTTGTACGTGGCTGTAGGAAGGAGATCAACTTTGAGCACTTGACCTCCTTCAAGTGGTGGGAAGCGTCCCCAGAGAGAGGGCCACACCTTCCTGGTATGGGGAGTGGGTAGGCAACCTTCATAGCAGCTGGGGCTCCCCCTATAGCTGTAGGGGGAAATGGGTTAAGTGCAGTAGGGCTGGTGCCCAGAGCTGCCCCTGCTTTGCAGGCTGGAAGAACAGACCAAGCGGCTACAGAAGGACATGAAGAAGAGCACAGATGCCGACCTAGGTGGGTAGCCGTGCCCTATGCCTGGCATGGTGCCTGGGGTCAGGGTGCCCTCTGAGCTCAGAACCCTCTGAGCCATGTCCCTGAGCAGTGGTATCGCAGGGCACTATCACCCATCAGATCACCACTTCCCCAGAGTACCTGCCACCCCACTGTGGCAGGCCCAAGCTTGCTGTCTTTCCAAGTCAGGATAGCACCATGGCCAGCAGAAGCTTTGGGTCACTAGTGTGCCTCACCCCCTTTCCATCCTCTGAGCCACAACTTGGGCTGGCCAGAGAGAGAAGGTGAAGGTTTCTTCTCACAGAAACGAAAGGCCTGGCTTTCCAGGGGTGGCAGGAACTGAGCAGCCATGCACCTCAGCAGCTTGGCCTCCTGTGTAGGGCCAGGAACCCCTCAGGATGAGTGTGTCCTCTTAAAGGGCATTACAAGGCCTGGTGAGTAGCTCAGCAGGTACCAGGAAACAGCCAGGGCCTTGAGGTCTTATTTGCAACAAGGAGGAAGCAGGCCCAGGAGGCCAGAGACAAAGGCAGCACTGAATCTGGGTGGCATCAGGAGGCCGTGGCCAGGGCCACAGCCTGGGGGGATTGTGGACAGCTGGAGCAGTAGGGCACTGTCCCTTGCTGTCCCCATCCCAGCTCTCAGCACGGGCTAGCAGCCAGTCCCTAACCCTGGCGCTGCCCATAACCCTGGACCCCATAAACTTACTATACCTCAGTTTCCTCATCCAGGAGATACAGGTGCTACTGTCACCACCTCTCTGACCAGATGTGACCATGGTATAGGTTAGTGAACAGCCCTAAGAGTGGTGCCAATACATGGTCATCCCTCAGTGATGGTCAGTTTCCACTGTCGCTGGCAGCAGTGACCAGGCCCCTGGCTGGGTGAACCTCAGTGGCCGCCTCCTGGGGGAGGCACATCTGCACATTGCTTCAGTGCAGCCTGCAACGCCTGGCTTTGGCCAGGTACCTGCTTCCTCTCACTGGACGTGTCACAGGTGTTCATTTTGAGACCAGGGATCCAACAGTGATGCTAGACAGCAGCTGCCCACCTGGGAGGGAGGACATAAGGGTCAACACAGCTGGTATCATAAAGCAAGTTATGCAGTGAGTGCTGTGAGGAAAAACAGGCGAGGAGCAGATGGTGCAGAAGGAACAAGGGAGTGACCTAGCCATGCATGCTGACCCTGCGGGCAGCTCTGTGAACCCCAGGCCCTGGGCTCCTCCAGATAGGCCACGCTGAGCTGAGGGTTAGGTTCAGGAGTTTGTCTGTTTGCACATTTTGGGTCCGCGCTGGGTCTGCATTACTTTGGAGGCACTTGTCCACTGCCTCCCGCAGAGGAACTGCTGTGACCTCTGCTTCTCCCCTCCCCCTCCTCAGCTGCACTGGCAGCATGCACTGGGGGAAGCTTCCCGTTTGTTTCCTAGTAAGTTGCTCTGGAACCAAGTAGAGCATCAGGGACCCCAAGGAAGAGGCTGTGGCTGTGGGAAGGCTGGCTTTCAACAGAGAAACAGGGTCAGGTGGCGGCTTCTGGAGCGTGAGGTCCCTGGCCCCAGGCGAGGAGTCTGCGAGGGCAGAGAGCTGTCCTGGAGCGCAGCCTCCAAGCAAGCTCATCACAGGCGGCCGGAATGCTGAACCTGCCCCCAGCTCTAATTTATCAGGTGTGGCCAAGGCCTGGAAATGTATCTCTGCTGTGTTCCCAGGTGACATTGGAACAGTGGGGTCAGGGACATACTGAGAGAGTCACTGGCCCTGGCAGTTGGCGGGAATCAAACTATACCTTTCCTGACTTTGGAATCTCCTGAGTCCCAGTCAGGATGTAAAATCCCTGGGCTTTGTCTGAAGATGATCCTTCCTTCAGAAAGTGTGTATGACTTTCAGAGTGATCAAGACTTGGAGAGAGCTCTGACTCCTGAGGGAGGCCCAAGACCTTTATTTTGTCTTGAGTTTTTCAAAGCTCATCAGCCTAGCCATGCACACCCATAACCCCAGCTCCCAGAAAGTTGGGTGGGGCAAGAGGATCACCTTGAGTTTGAGGCCAGTCTGGGCTGCATAACAATACTGTACAAAACAAAGCTCACCAGCCTTCCAGACTATGTGGGGCTGTCCAGACCCTGCAGAGGCAGAAGAGCATTTGATCTGGGACAGGAGCTAGGGCATCCCAGACCTGAGCCCCAGGCTGTGCCTTGCAGGATGCCAGACCCACTTCTGCCCGCTGTTCATGGCCCAGGAGGCACAGTTCACTGGCTTCATGCCCTTCAGCCAAGCCAGCAGCCTGGAGATGGGAGTGTGCTAGGAAAGAGCAGGCAACCTAGGAAGAAAAGTCTCCCCCAACTTTTAGGAATTTCCCCCCTCAAGAAAAAAAGTCATTGTTCAAAAAATTTTCCAGCTTTATCGAGGTTTTTATTATCTCTTCATTATGGCATATGTGCTCATGTCATAATCAAATCTAATGATATATAATGTTTGTTCCTAAACCTACGAAGTCACTTCACAGAGTTCCTTCCTCCGTTGCATCCGTGTTTCTGGGGAGTTCGCATTGCTGGTCTTCACTCTTGGGTGGCCTTTTGGCTGTAGCTGCAGTGCTCTTACCAGGGCTTCGCTTCTGACCCAGTGGACCAGCAAGCGCGGGGCCAGGCATGGGGCTACTTGCTCCTCACACAGGGTGGCAGGAAGGTCACACTGTGACGGGCTGTAAGCTGGACCTTAGTCATGAGATGTATTTAACATAACGGAAGTGAAAGCACTGTAACACTGGATAGTGTGTCCCAGTTTGATTGGCAGCATTTTTCAGAGCACTTGCTCAGCAGGCATGAGGTCTGGGTTTGTGTCCCAGTACCACCCAAAAATAAATAAATAAATAAATACCAACCCCATGCATGATAACATCTTAACTTTAGTGACACAACAGTAGAGAAAAAATTCTGCATTCAGAAATATGCCTGTTGGCCAGGCATGGTGATACGCGCATATAGTAACAGCTGCTTGGGATGCTGAGATGGGATCACAAGTTCAAAGCCAGCCTGGGCAATTTAGCAGAACTTGTCTCAAAAATAAAAATAAATGAGTTGGGCCAGGGATATTGCTCAGTGGTACGGTGCCTGCCTAGCAAGAGCGAGGTCCTGAGCTTGAGTCCTTGTGCCCCTCACGCACACACCATAAACAAGTGTGACATGCTGTGGCTGGTGGGGCTTCACTGGCAGGAGGAGCCCCACATGCTGCAGGAAAAATAAATGAGTTAAGGGTGTAGCTCATTGCTCCCTGGATTTGATCTCTAGTATTAAAAAACAACAAAAGAAATACTTGTCTTCTTAGCCTATAGAATAAGAGAATATCTTTGCCAGCCATTCGTCTGACAGAGGATTAATATCCAGAATATATTAAAAAAAAACTCCAAAATTGTTACACCAAAAGAACAAGCAATCTAATCAGTAAATGGACAGATGAGCTGAATAGACACTTCTGAGAAGTACAAATGGCCAATAAGTGTATGAAAAAATATTCACCCTCTGTAGTCATCAGGAAATGGAATCAGAACTACACTAACATTCTATCCTGCCCAGTCAGGATGGCTGCTATCAAGAAAACAATAATAGCAAATAGCATGGAAAAAAGGAACTGTCACACACTGTTGGTGGGAGGGTAACTTAGTGCCACCACTGTGGAAAACAGTATGGAAATTCCTCGGCTTAAAATAGCACTGGCTCTCCCTGTCCTAGAAAGAATCAGAAGTCAGCACACAAAAGCTACCTGGATAACCGTGTTCATCATGGCCCTGTGCATGACAGCCAAGTACAGAATCAGCCTAGAATAAAGGAAATGTGGATATGCACAGTGGAGTAGTCTTTAGCCATAAAGAAGAACAGTATATCATTTGCAGGAAGATGAATGGACCCATAGATCATCACACTATGTGAAATAAGCCAGTCTCTGAGTGACACACATGGTATATCTTTGCTCCTGTGGCATTGGGAAGGAAAGCAGGAAGAAGGGGACCTTTTGGCAAAGGGGGATGTGATGTGGGGAGTGAGAGGGTATTAGAGAAGGTGGATACCAGCAAAGCACAGTATATGGACTGTTGCAATGAAACCCATTAACTTGTGCAATTAATACATGCTAAATTTCAATTTTTAAAATAAGGAGAAGAAAGCCTTCTGCCCCAAGACTCAGCCAGAAGCACCCTGGACCTAGTACCAATAGCTTTCCACCTCCAGTCCCTCTCCCTCTGCCTTTAGAATTTTGTTTGCAAATAATTCAGACCTGAAATCATGTATGGGACCAAGCACCTGCCCTGGTGTTGCCCTGTGACCTCCAGGCTTCCATGTGGCTCACAAAGGTGTGAAGTGGTTACCCTGCAAAGCACATTACCCCGTGTGCAAACTGGAGTGCTGCTACCCATGTACACAGAAGGCCTAGACTGAGTCATATACCAGCACCATCTTGTAGAGGCTTGTAAAATGCATATTCTCGCTCGGAGAGGTGGCATGTGCCCATAATCCCAGCACTCAGGAGGTTGAGGCAGGAGGATTGCTGTGAGTTAAAGGCCAGCCTGAGCTACATAGCGAGACCCTGTCTCAAAAAATAAAATGCATAGTCTCAGGTTCTGGATTTACTGAACCATATCTTTGGAGTCAGAGATACTGTCATTGCCAGCCATAAAGCTGCTCACAAGAATTCCTTGTCTTGGTGCTGTGGTCAGGAGTGCACATCCAGCCCTAAGGGTGGCACTGTGTGGCCCTACATAGCTGTGCCAGCCATGGTAGCCAGGGGACCAAGTTATGGGGTGCAGATGCTGGGCTGCAGGGTGCCCAAGACCTTGAGTCTGTGCCTGCAGGCTCACTGCACTTTGCTTCTTACAGCCATGTCAAAATCTGCAGTGAAGATTTCCCTGGACCTCCTCTCCAATCCCCTGTGTGAGCAGGACCAGGACTTTCTGAACATGGTGACAGCCCTGGACACAGCTATGAAGCGGATGGACGCCTTCAACCAGGAAAAGGTGAGTAAGTGTCTGAGGCCAGCAGGCAGGCTCCGCCTCCTTCCCCTCTGGGCCTCTGCTGAGCGCCTCCCCCAGCCTGGGGGTGTTCTCAAGGCTGCTCTGCCCACCCAGCCTCAGGGTGCAGAGGACAATGCAACCTGGCCCTAGGCCTCCATGCACCCCTGGTGCCTCCCCAGTCTTGGGTCCTTGAAAAGGTTGGAGCCTCCTCTTTTAGGAGGAGCCTGGCTCCCCTCAGTTGTGACTGGCTTTTTCTTTTGACAGGTGAACCAGATCCAAAAGACAGTCATCGAACCCTTGAAAAAGTAAGATCACCTGGGGACACAGGCCTCAGGGCACTGATGGGAAAGGCATAGGAGCCTTGGGGACTGAGGAGCTTACCTAACCGCCTGTTCCCTGCATCCCATGGTCCTCCAGCCACATGCTCTGTGGCTCAAGGTCAAGACTCCCACAGTCCCAGAGCCCTGCCCAGGCGTGCCTGAGGCCATGCATTCCCCCACCAGAGAGCCAGAGGCTGCTCCGGTGGCTGCCTGGCCCTTGCCTCCATCACCCGTGCTTGGGACGTAGGGCCAGGCCGCTGAGTTCAGCTAGCAGAGTTCTCAGCAGACACAGCACGGCCTTTCATCTCAGCCCAGGGGAATGCAGCAGCCCGCAGGACTGGATTTGGAAATGGGGTGGGAAGGGCGCAGCCGCAGGGTCCTGCCTGGGAGGGTCCCCTCACTCGTGACCTGTGAGGGCCAGGAATTCCTCTGTAAGACTCCTTCAGAGTGGCAGGCCCTGGCTGGCAGTCAGACAGGCCTCTTCCCTGGCTCCCCTTGGGGAGGAGGCTGAAGCCCTGAAGCTCCCGCACCCCCTCTCCAACCTCTCCCCCTGGCGCTGACCTCCAAAGGCTCCTGCTGTAGCCCAGCAGCTGCATTTTATTACCTCTTCTGTGGTGGTCCCTGGCAGTTGTCTTGCCAGGCTCTGCTTAATTATCATTAGGCCCGGAACAGGGCCTGGAGGGAGATAAAAAGAGCAGAGTTTGATCCTCTAGCCCCTGGTGTTGGGGGGTGTTGAGCTGCTCCTTTCCCATTGGGCTCCAAGAGGTGGGATCAGGAAAAATCCCCCCTGACCTGCAGAGCGCTTCCTCCCAAGCCAGGCCCACACTGCAAAGCTGGGAGGCTGAGCCGGTGAAGGAAGGGGTTTCTCCTGTCTCCTCCCACTCTGCGCCCCAGCTTTTCCCCTGAGTGGGCTCCCCTAGCCTCCAAGCCCATCACAGCCCAGCCCTGTGTCACACTGGAAGCCTCTGGCTGGTGGCTTTCAGGCCTGGCCTCCAGGACTAAGGTTCAGAGCTGGGTAGAAGGGGCACAGGCAGAACAGGCTCTGCCCTCAGAGCACCCTGCGTGTCAGGGCCTCAGGGGTCCCCAAGGCAGCCACAGGCTGGCAGAGCAAGGCAGGGACAGCCGCTCGGAGAACTGGGGAGCTGGCTACTGTCTTGATTTCACAACCAGCGAGGCGGCCTTGAAATCAGATCCCTGGCTTCTGCAGCCACATAGAGAGAAACCCCGGCTGCTTCCCACCAGCTCGCAGCCCACCACCTGCCAGGAAGGTGGGGGCGTGGCAGGGGGCGGCTGCCATCTCCGCAGCGGATCTGCTGACCCCTGCGTGAGCCCTTGACCACCCTGGCTGGCTCCTGCACCCCGCGGCCGGCCGACATGCGATCTTCCCTGACCGCATAAACCGCCAGTGCCTGCTGCCTTGTGCCAGAAGAGACGCTCCCTGGGACCCCAACACCGGAAACAGGAAACTGCAGCTTTCCTGTCCTCTGATGAAGATCATGGCCACATGGTCACCCTGCCACCCCCAGCCTCCCCCTAAGGGGGCTTGGCCTCTAATCCCCCAGCCCCTGGATCTGTTCACATGTCGGACAGGGATGCTTTCAATTTCCCTTTCCTGGTGGGTGGAAGATCCCGGCTGCGTGGGCTCGCGTGAGGAATGGCAGGCATTCCCCACAGGCCGGCTGCGCTCAGCCCACCTCCCAGCCGGCCTAGTTCCCTCCCTGTTCCCCTTCGCCCCACACTTTGCCTCCCCAGGGAAGCCAGCTCGCTGCTGAAACAGTGCGGCAAGAAACAACAGCCTCTGGACAGGGCCTGGGGTGTGGCCTGCCTGCCCTCTCTCCTAGGGGGACACAGGGATCCTTTCTCGGAGCCATGGGGGCCCCTAGGACAGCAGGGGTGCAGTGCTGGGAACAGCAAGGAATCCCAGCCACCCCAGCCTCAGTCTGCTTCCTATCTGGACAGGCAGAGCTCATGAGCAGAGCAACAGGTCCTGGTAGGCCAAGGAGGCAGCAGGAGGTGTGATCTGAGTGAGCGGAGACCTGGCCTAGGGACCTCTGCCTCCGTCTCTCACCACTAATTATAGAGGCAACAGAGGCCAAGCAGAGAGTGTCTGGCCAGTGGTAGACCTGTAAACCTGCAGGCGTCATGCCTGGGGGAGCACTGGGATCCCTCCGCCTTGCTCTCCCAGGCTGTTGGCAGATACCTCTGTGGGGTCCCAAGGCACCAGCCTCTGCCCATGTCGCCAGGCCCTCTGCAGCTGGAGGAAGCATCTGGGTGGGGTCCTGTTGTGAGACTTCCCCGCTTGGGCGCCACCCTGCCCACTACATGGGCTGCCACGATCTGTCTGTCTTTAGCTGTGAAGAATAAAATGGGCAGAGGGGACAGAGGACAGGAGTAGCCCTGGCATCCTAGTCCCCCTCTCTTTCCTCAGCCACCTTAGGGCCTTGGATACAGACAGGTGTGACACTCCACTGTCTATCCTGGAGAATCCCAGGCTCCACCCAAAGCACCCGGGTGGCCATTGGTCAACAAGTCACCTGCAGTGGCCTGCGAGAGCCTCTGTTTGACTGACCCTGTTGTAGGAGACAGGTCTCCCACATGAACATCAGGAGCCACTGCAGCCACTTCTGCAGGGAATGGGTGGCCTTGGTTCCAGAGGCTGTGGGGAGAAACCTCTGCTACTACCTAGACCTGTGGGGCACGGTTTATGCCACTGTTCCCTGAGGCTCTTCCCATCAGTGTCCTGGATCTGCACTTGCCCTGCATTCAGCTGCTGTGATTGTCCGGGGCTGACTGGGTGTCTCCACATAGTACCCCCCCGGGAGCTGAGTGCACGTGGAGATGCCACTGTGGAAAGGATGGTGACCCGCAGTACCTATGCCACTGAGGTCTCAGGGGCTGCCTGGCTGCACTTGGACCACACCTCACACACTGCCTCATCCCTGTGGGGTCCTTGCCCCAGGAGGTGACCCCAAGTGGTGGCATTGTGACCAATGCAAGAAAACACCTCCTCCCAACCCTATCTCATTGTGCCCTGTTCCTTTTCCTGTAGCCACCCAGGCCTCAGGCACTGGGGCCACCCAAGCAGCAGGTTGCATCTGGCAAGAGGATCAAACAGCTGCTGGACACCTTTGGTCCCTTTGGGATGCAAGGAAGGGCAGCCTGGTGGCTTCTCAGGCCCAAGTGCACCTGCTGCCTTGAGCCAGACACTACCCAGCTGCCCAGGAAGGGAGAGCAGTGACCCTGGCAGCTGAAAGTGCTGTGGCAGCTGCTGGGCTTTGCCCTTGCAACCCTGCTTGTGAGTAACATGTGTGCTGCTGCCTGGGCCATCCCGGTTCACACGGTGCAGAGTGGACCTGTGTCTTCTACCTGGCAAACCCATTGGCTTTCAGTGCGGTCACTGTGGACAGGCGCATAGCTGAGGGCCAGCGTTCTGGCAATCTGTTCCTTCCTTAGCATTTTCAGTTAGGTGGGGAGTCCATGTGGACACCCCAGTGGCCTTTGAGAATAAGTCCTGTTCCACCATAATCTGCTCCCTTGGAATAACTTAGTTTGGGGTGTTTAATGTTTGGCCAAGTTTATGTTTTCTGTTCTCTAAAAAACGCACTCATCACTCTTCTTACCTCATGTGTTCTCTTGATTTGTTGAGGCTTTTTGCTCTTTGTTTTTGAGATAAGATCTCACTATGAGGTTCAAGGTAGCTTTGGATTCACTGTCGTACAGGCTGGCTACATTCAGTTTAGATCTACTGGAAGTTGACCCAAGCTCCCAGATGCCCTCTGGGCTCCAGAGGCATGTGACTACTTGGCCACCAACTGGGGGCTCAAGAAGAGGAGCCCCAGCCCCGAACTTGTCCCTGATGTGATCTTTCATCTTGTCTAAGTTCCTGCAAGAGGATCCAGCTCTTGTGGCCCTGGGTCACCAACTCTACCTCTCCACCCTGAGTGACCATGGTCCTCAGGTTTCTATGTCACATGCCAAATGTCTGCAGCCTCACAGGGCTCCCAACTGGCACAGTAGACACCTGGCATAGAGGACCAGGCCTCCTTCAGCGATGGGACCATCTGTGGCACCTCGGGCCTTCACCTTGCAGGAAGCTGCTGTCCTAAAACGCCCACTGCAGCATTGCCTGGTCTCGGCCCGCTCTTGCATCGCTGGGGAAGGACAGTCCTGCTGTAGGCCTGTCCCCAGGTCAATGGGCCTTTGTATAAAGGTGGCACTTGTCAGGCTAGCTGTGCCCAGGAACCCACCCTGGTGCTCTTTCCGAGTGGCTCACCCCTGAGCAGTTCCTGTGGAGGTCCTGTTTAGTCAGGGAGGTAGAAGGAGGCCCCCATGTCACCTTCCTGAAGCATCTGCTTTGGCCATTTGCCCTTTAGTAGATAGAACTATGGCATTTCTGCTTTCCCATGGTGCAAAGGAATCCTTGAAGGAAGAGGTGCACTTGGCCAGAAGTAGCTTCTAGTTTTAGATCTGTCACCTGCTGGAGGCACCATGAGATGCCAGAGAACTTGGACACTGAGTGCTCTTCTGGGCCACCTCCCCCTGACTTGACCTTTGGCAAGTCACATGTCATCTCCCTGGCCTGGAGCTCTCCTGGATGTGATGAGGCCCCCATGGGTGGCAGGGTGGCAGCTGCAGGAAAGGGACATCATTCTCCACCTCACGTGGTGCTCAGTGGAGTGGCGCCTAGCCCTATCCGCTCCCTCTCTCCCTTGACCTCGGCGTTCCCGCGGCATGAGCTCCAGACTGCCAGGGCCTTATCTGCCCAGTGAGCCCAGGGACTGGATCAAGGTCCAGCACTTAATAGGTTTCTTACAGATACTTGGGAAGGAGTCATGGGCCCACGTCCGACCAGGCTGTGCCCTACAGGTTTGGCAGTGTGTTCCCGAGCCTCAACATGGCAGTGAAGCGGCGGGAGCAGGCACTGCAGGACTACCGGCGGCTGCAGGCCAAGGTGGAGAAGTACGAGGAGAAGGAGAAGACAGGGCCCGTGCTGGCCAAGCTGCACCAGGTGCCAGGGGCAGGGAACTGGCAAGTGGTCAGCGGAAGGAGGGATGGGGTGGACAGAAGGGCCATGTAGCAAGTTCTGCCCTTCACCTGGGGACCGGCAGGGCTCAAGACACCAGCTGTCCCCACTCCCACTTGTGCACCTGTGTCCTGAAACCAGGCTCCCACCCTTAGGCCCGAGAAGAGCTGCGGCCCGTGCGGGAGGACTTCGAGGCCAAGAACAAGCAGCTCTTGGACGAAATGCCACGGTTCTACAGCAGTCGCCTTGACTATTTCCAGCCCAGTTTTGAGTCCCTGATCCGGGCGCAGGTGAGGCCATCAGTCTGTCCTCAGCCTGGGCACCATGGGAGATCAGTCAGTGCCGGGATCCTGGCCCTGAGCCATAGGCTGGAATTTCTGTCTGTCTTCCTCTGTTGCTCTTGGGTCAATCCCAGTCCTAGAATGGATGAGGCTTTTTTTGTTGTTGTTTTTTAGGGTTTTTTTTAAGACAGAGTTTCACTATGTAGCATAGGCTGGCCATGAACTTGCTTATGTAGCCCAAGCTGGCCTTGAACTCAGGGAAGTCCACCTGCTTCAGCCTCCCAAGTGCTGGGTTTACAGGCATGTGTCACCACACCCAGCTGAGGTTCCTTCTAACCATTCTTCCCTAGAGTTCTTCCTCTCAGATTTACTGTGAGCAGCAAGAAGAAAGTTAGTGACACCATCAGCTGCCACTTTGGCTGAGCAGGTTCTTTGCCCTGGTCCAGGAGAACAAGGGCCCAGGTCCTCTAAGGTGAATGCCTTTTTCTGAGGATCCAGTGTTACCCACCATTAGTCCTTTAATAGGAAACCACAGGGATCTTGGCTGTGAGCTTTTCACAGGGTGGGGTGGGGGGTGAGGAGGGTGAACCCTGCTTAGCTGCTGCCTAGGATTCTGGACACCCCATGCCCCCCAGCAAAGGGCACAGTGGTGCCGTAGCACTGCCCAGCTGTGCATTTGGGCCAGGAAGCCAGAGCGGGACACAGGCCAGAGCCTGTCACCTGTCCCAGGGTGTGAGGATAAAGTGGGTGGTGCGTGGCTCTCCCCCACCACCCTGCCCACTTGTCACCAGACCTTCCCTGGAACGATTCTGCAGGCAAGATAGAAAGGTCAGGTGCCACGGTCAGGAACAGGGCTCCCCCATGTAGGCCCTGCTGACCACAGATGCCAGCATCAGCTTCTGAACTCTGGACGGGAGCATCATTTCCACCTTTGACCCCTAGGCACGGAGCTGGAGGGTTCCTGCCCCACCCGCCTCCGGTCCTCTTTTTCTTGCCTGGGTGTCTGGCGCCCTCCAGTGGCCGTCATCATTCTTTGCCGATCCCACAGTCACCTGAGCCCCTAAGAGCCTGAGTCCCACCCACCTCCCAGCCTGCAGCTTTGGGGGACACCCCAAGCTCTGGGTGGGGACTTGGCATCAGGACACCTGAGCAGGACTTACGCCAGAGCTGAGCTTGCTAGGTGACCCGAGCTGTCAATCTGGTGCTGTCTCCAGGGGGCAGCAAGTCAGAGCCACTAGCAGGAGGGGAAAGGGTTCTTCCCTCACTTGCCCAGAGATGAGGGTGACCTTCCCCAGCCACACCCTCTACAGCAGAGGAGAGGGCTTTGGAGGGAGACCCCTGCCTTCCCTCTGCTTTGTTACTGCCTCACTGCAGCTCCCAGGAGGAGGCTGCAGGCGCCCAGGCTGAAGGGTAGCCAGGGTGTTTACTGCCTCCCCTACGCCTGCGTCCTCCTTACCTGGCTGCCACTGCCTTTAGTCACCAGGTAAGTGAGCATTCCTGGTGACTCACTGAGTGCCAAGGCCTCTCCCCAGCACTCATCCAGGTTCCCAGCTCCTGAGGGGACCACGGTCAGTGGGGGCTGCCCCTGGCCCACTGGAAGCAGCTGCAGTGTCTGGAGGCTTCCTGAGAGACAGGCCTGGCCCCAAGCATGCCACCTTCCCTCCCAGGAGCCCTCTCCACATGTCCAAGTGCAAGATGAGTCCCTCTCCTGGCGACTGCCCAGAGCTGAGGAGATGACATGAGCAGAGGCTTTCAATGGCCAGGAGGTGGACACTGAGGCAGAAATGGCACCTGTCCCCTTCTTTCCTGACTCCTGCATCTACCCCAGCCTCACATTCCTGTGTGCCTTGCGCCCCGCTGCTGGGCCAGGAAGGGCTATGGATGGGAGTGAGGCCTTAGAGCTGCTCCCTTGGCTACAAAGCCAGGCCAGGTCAGCGTGGGCTGGGTGGAAAGGAGTGGAAAGGTTACACCTCTTGCATTTGTTTCACAACTGACTCTCAAGGCTCTAGTGGTCACCACCTGCTATGTCTTTCCTGTGGACAAAAACCCTTGGCTTCTCACGTGGCTCAGAAAACACAGTGAAGCCCAAGGCACACTGCCCATCAGTCGGCCAGCCTGTTCCAGGCCTGAGCTTGGCCTTGCTGTGTGCTGTGGCTGCCTACAAGCACAGGGTTGCTGCCATGCCCTGCTACTAGGGAAACCAGACCCAAGCCCTTCCCAGCCTGCTGCCCTGTCTTGACGGGAGGGTTTCTGTGTCGCACAGTGGACACCCACTGTCCCCAGAAGGCAGCTCCAAGACGCACAGTGTGAGCAGGGACAGGCAGCAGTGGGACATCCCCCTCAGGCAGTCGGCAGCTGCCCAAGGGCCCGGGGTGCTGGGCGTGGGCACTGGGTGTCCCCGATACTGGCCCTTGCCAACAGTGCCTGCCTCTGGCCAGGTGGTGTACTACTCGGAGATGCACAAGATCTTTGGGGACCTGACCCAGCAGCTTGACCAGCCAGGCCACTCGGATGAGCAGCGGGAGCGGGAGAATGAGGCCAAGCTGAGTGAGCTCCGCGCCCTGTCCATTGTTGCCGATGACTGAGCTCAGCCCCCTACAAACTCCCAGAATGCAGGCAGCCTCTACCCTCAGCAGGCACCGACAGGCTGGAGCCTGCGGTGGCCCCTGCTGTGGCTTCAGCACTCTGACCTGAGTGCCTTCATTGTCAGGAGCCTGACACCAGAAGCTGCCAACAGGCTCTCTCCCTACCCACAGCCCCAGGTATAGGTAAGCAGTGTAAGAAAACTCCAGGGGTGTCTTCACTTCCAGAACCGTCCAAAGCGCACCCTGGCCCAGGCCAGAGCAGGCTGCAGCCCTGCAAAACACAGTTGAAGGGCTTAGCTCTACCTGCACAGCTGGACCGCATCTACCTCCAGGGGTGTGGAGGGGATCCACCCCCACCGCTGCTCTTCACCCCAAGGCATGGTTCGCTGCCCTGGGGGACAGGGAGGTCCCAGTCCATACAAGGAAAAGCCCCAGGTCGTCTTCCAGGGGCATGTTGCATCAGTGCACAGGCCTGAGCCAGCACGGTGGGTTCATATCACACCTGGATACGTATTTGGAATTTTATTTTTTCAAGTAAAGTTTCCAATAAAACATCTAGTGTCGTACTGTAATGTCCAGAGCAGGAAGCACCACGGCAGCTTCTCCAAGTCCTGCCCCTCAACAGAGGGCCTGAGCCAGGCATCTGTGGGCCACTTGCCCTTCCCACCTTCCGTAGCAGTGGCCGGCAACCAGCAGAGAAGAGCTACACGTTTGGTTTGTTTTGACTTTGGTTTATTTAAAAAACAAAAAGCCAAAAAAAAAAAAATTTATATACAAAGTCAAACTGAAACCATGGATTATGGAAAGAGGCAGGAATTAGGGGGAACAGGGAAAAGGCTGGGCCAGAGCCAATACCACATTCTGAACACAGGGCCGGGGAGGGTGCTGGTTTCTTCTGGCGAGTCTAGGGTGGCTGGAACACAGTGTTCTACTGGCAACTGCAGCCCAAGGCCAAGCGCTGCCTGCTAGCATGGGCTCCATCCCACGACGGCCACAGAGCACCCCAGGAGCTACGGGGTTTGTGCCGTCCAGAGAAAGGGGCTTCTTGGCCCCCACCAGACTCCATGTCTGTCCCTTCAGTTTATTGGCATCAGACCTTGTCATGGGCTTGAAAAGCCTTTTCCTCCCGTCTCACTCAAAACTGGAAGAGGACAGGAGACAGCACAAGACTACAAGGGCCCCGGGAGAAATTCCAAGGTTGAGGGCAAAATGACATTCTAGGGGTGCAAAAGATGTTGTATTTAGTTGTAGCTGGAACTGGGGTTCTTCACACATCCATCCACATAGCACAGACCCCACCCTGATGGCTTGGCGTCCCCCACAGAGGCTACGCACAGGGCTCAGCCACCCCTGCCTGTGGCTCCCAGGCCCTGCTCCAGCTGCTCTCTGGTACCAAAAGGGCTCTAACGTCTTCGGGCTCCATCGCTGACCTCAGAACGTCGAGGCCCTCAGTTGCTAGGCGCCGGCTCCTCCTTGTCTACCCAGCTGTCGGCCTACATGAGCAGACAGGACAAAGTTACAAGGGTGACCATCAGGAGACACTGTCTCTGACCGGCTTCCCTAAAAACTAGTGGCTTAGGATGGAGGACAAAACCTGGGCAGTGAGTGCTCCCCAAAAGGGGCAACAGCTGCCCCTCATGCCATCGCCCCTCACCTTCTCCACCATGCGCTGCACCTCGAGCTGCAGCGGGCCCAGGCGCCTGCGGAACTCCTGCAGCAGCCGCTGCAGCTGGCCCTTCTGCCGCTCAGCCACCCGGGCTGCGTCCTCAGCCTCTGTGAGCCGTGCCCGCAGCTCCTGCATCTCTGCGGCCAACGTCTTGTTTGTCATTTCAGTGGCCGAGAAACGGTTATGGCTCTCCTCTGTGTGGGGAGAGACACACCAGAAAGCTCAGTCAAGGGCGAGAGCCCTACCAGCAGTGCCCCCCACCTCGCCCTGAGGCCCTCACCTAGTTTCAGTTCCAGTGTGTGAATCTTGTTCTCCAGGTAGAGCCGCCCACTGTCCTGCTGCTCTGCGCGCTGCAGCAGGCTCCCCACATTGATCAGGCTGCCGTTGTGGGGCACCAGGCCCTTGTGCTCCGTGGGAGCAGCACCTGGCTTTGCACTCTTCCCAGAAGGAGGCAGCAGGTCCAGATTTCCTGGAAGCACCATGAAAGAAGTCAGGAGTCATCTCCAGCAGAAAGCAGCCTGTCCCGACCCCACAGCTGTGCAGGTAGACATACCAAAAAGCACCTCCTCAGGAAGCCCGCCGTCCACCGTCTCCGGGCGGCTGTACTGCAAGCTCCGGTACTGGCAAATGTTCTGTGTCACCACCCGGCTAACCAGCTGCTTGGCCTATGGAAAACACAGCCGCCACCTGCTGGTCAGGAGGGGCAAAGCCTGGCTGGGGAGGGCCAGTCCCCGTGGAATCAGGGAGGCCTCCTGGGGGAAGAAGCCAAGGCAGGAGGGAGCTACCTGCTCTGCACTGAGCCGGATGCCCAGCGTGAGGAGGACCCGCTCCAAGTCCCGCCGGTGCAAGTAGCCACACCAGTTAGCATCAAAGAACACGAAAGCCAGGAGGCAGTCCAAGGGGAGCACAGCAGAGGGGTCCAGCTCCTTGGGCTGTGGAGGAAACAAACAGCTTTATAATGGCACTCGGTGGCTACATGGTGCAGGACACAGGCCCTTTACAGCAAGCAGCTCAGCCACCAGTGTCTAGGAGGCGCCGAAGCTGCAGGCACAGGCAGGGCCACAGGCCTCCAGGGGAGCCTTCCCACATCAGACCCCGTTGTTTGATCCACCCAGTAGAGGGTGAAATGTTTTCTGTAAGCCAAAATTTGCCCATTGAAGCCTCTGGTAGGCATCCTGCTCCCAGGCAGTCAGTGGCCTTGCCAAGCCTCCCACCATAAGAAGACATCTCACCATGTCCTGGAGTGAGGAGAACTCCATCTCTGACTGGTTCGAGGCAACAGACTGGACCTCTGAGTCTTCCAGCTTTGCTCCTGCTACAGGAAGCCTGAGTTGAATGTGGAGCAGGGCCCACAGGGGCCCATCCTTGCTCTACAGCCCCCAGAGGAAGCCAGGGTGGGCAGACCCAGAGAGCCACCAGGACCGACAGCCCTCACCCGGGACGTACCAAACTCCTCCTCTCCATCATCCCTCAGAAGCAGCAGGTCAGGGTCCAGGGCCATCTCACACAGCTCCTCGGCTGCCTCGCCCCGGGGCTTCTCCTCCTCCTCGCCACCAGAAGACGGTGGTTTAGGCAACAGCCCATCCTCTTTCTAAGGAAGCAGACCAAGGTGCTGAGGGGAAGGAATGAGGTTCCCAGCATACAAAGGAACAACAGTGATGGCCAACACTTGAGTACCAGCTGTGTGCCAGGCACCGGGCCAGGGCCGTGATGGGCTGAGTTAAGCACAGGAGAGTCAGTGTGCACACCATGGGCACCTGGAGCTACCTGGCCTCTCCTCGGGAGGCAATCTGGGGCCCATAAGAAACTGTCTCTATGAAAGTGTCTGGGCAAGGAGCAGATTTATGCTTTTGAAACAGCTGAACAATTTGTGTAGTTCACCACCAGGCCATCCACACACCTCTCCCTTCCCAGCACTCTGACAGGGATGTCTGTGCTTCAGTGGCTCGGGTGCCTCCATCCCCTCTATGCCACCTCCCTTGCCCCAGGTGTGCCACTTCCAAGGTATGTGGCCACATGCAGGAGAGTCCCCACCCAGGCCTCAGTCCATCCCCGGCTTGGGAGAAGCAGGCAGGGGGCAGGGGGCAGAAGACAGGATGCAGAGCATGCGTGGGACACAGTGCCTGGCACCAGTGGGGACTCAGAGGGTGTTAGGCACTATGACATGGTCCCCAGGCCACCCCAGGCCGCCAGGTACTCACCAGTGGGGGGTCTGACTCAGCGGCCGAGCCCTCATTCTGTACCTCATCCTTGGCCTCCTTGGCCACCTCCTCTTTGCTAGCTTCCTCCTCTTTCACAGCTTCCTCCTTGGCGGCCTCCTCCTTCTCAGGTTCCGGGGGAGACACGACCTTTTCAGGAAGGCTCAGCAGCATCTTATAAATCCTATAGCCAAAATCCCTCTGTAGCATCTCCAGAAACAGCTCGGCCAGCACCATCACCTGTTGGAGTGGGCAGCAAAGGCCCATGAGCGTTGGGGAAAGGAAGCATGCCACACTCCACATCCCCTCTAAGCCTCAAGACTCCTCCACCTGCCTCAAAAGAGATCCTTTCTTTTGGCCTCCGATCCTCCACAATCGCATGGAGGGACAGGTTGACACAGCCAGGACGCGCCATGACAGCAGGCTCTAGCGGGGGTGGGGGGGCCTCTGGGAGATCCGTGTCCATTTCCTGCTGCGCAGTGGCCTCCGGCGTCTCAGCGTTCTGTTTAGCAGGATCTGCTGCTTGCTCCGTCGACACATCAGGGGTCTGTTCAGTAGGCTCTGCTTCCTGTGACAACAGCCAAGATGTGATCCTCCAGTGCTGGGTCAGGCACCCGCTTTCCCTGTGTCATCCCAAGGCTCAGCTTACCCCTGGTGCCTCCTGGGGAGGGGGAGCTGCCTCTGCAGCCTTCTGCTGGCACAGGGCATCCCACTCCTCCAAGGTGGGCATGACGGTCCAGATGTCCGGCAGGTACACCACCACTGTGTGCAGCCGCCGGGGCGGTCCCGGCTGCAGGTATTGAAACTCGGCAAAGCGCCACCTGTTCACAGTAAAGAGACAGGGAAGCCATCAGCTGCGGCTCGTTCATGCAGACTGCAGGCTGCACACTCAAGAGGACTGCATCCACTTCCAGTTTGCACTGAGTGAACACACACCGCATGGCAAGTGTGAAAAATGCAAACAGGTACAGACAAAGTCCTCAAGAAACTGACAGGCAACAGAAGGCGCAGAGCAGACAACTTACTTACACTGCGCTAAGACAGCCTCACTCAGCACCCCGCAGCCCAGTCATGCACAAGCCCAGAGGCTGTGCGTGGGCGCAGGGATCGGCAGGCCACAGGGCACCAGCTGGGCCCTCTGAACTGATGCAGCCAGAGCAAGCCGGCCACACACGGGAAGCCACTCACCACTTGGTGCAGGTGCTCAAATCAATGCCAGTCTGGGCCTGGGCACAGCGGATGGCTGTGCGCACCAGCACCTGTGGGTCAGCCTGGGGATCGAGGCCATCCAGGGAAGGGGACCACTCCCCGCCAACCAGCACTGCCTCATCTTCTTTCCGGCCCAGCAAAAACTGCGGAGAGATTGAGGATGAAAGCAACCTGTGTTGCCTGCGGGCCCTATAGTGAGACAGGGCTACCACTCATTAAAACCGAGGGTCGCCGGAAGCAGCAATGACCACACCCAGGGCTCCCTTTCCATCAACACAAACCAGCACCTGACTCCTACATAGGGGTCCTACACATCTGTGAGCGGGACTCAAACCACTGAAAACATAACAGGCACCAGACACCACCGGGGACGCGCCAGGCCTGCTGCACCCGGCTCTCACCTTCATCTGCTTCAGAGGATGTTCTGGCGTCTCCCTGGGCTCAGCCATGTCATCCACAAAAAGCATGCAGCAGCGATACAGTTCCTCCAGGCCAGGGGAGGAGAGCAGCAGGACCTGCACAAAGAGGGCAACACATGCTCAGAGCCACCCCCGCCCCCAGCACGTTGACAAAGCAACAGGGGCGCCGGCAACCGACCTTGGAACTGTAAGTGGGGTCACTGTCCGCAGGGCTGGGCTCAGCACCCGGGTCTGGAACCGCCTCCTTCTCTGAAGAGACCTGGATCCGGCTGGGATGGTGGAGGGAGAGGGGCTGGCTCAGGGGGAAGGCTGCCAGCCAGCTCAGATGCACAGACAGGAAGTCCGAGGGGACCAGCAGGCTGCGGTAACGGCGCTGCAGTTCTAGGAAGTCACAGGTGGGGCTAGAGGGAGACAGCAGAGGGACCCACACTGAATAAAACATTAAGAACAAGAACTAAAGGTAGGTATAAGAGCACATGCCTGGGAGTTCCAGCTACTTGGGAGGTTGAGGCAGGTGGATTGCAATTTTAAGGATAACCTAGGCAATACAGTAAAACCTTGTCTCAAAATAAAATGTGCCAAATAGCCCGGGCTGTCCCTCAGTGGTAGAGCACTTGCCTAGCATGCACAAGGCCCTAGACTCAATTCCCAGTACCAACGGGGCAAAACAATACTGTAAAAGACTACAAGAGTGAGCAACTTAGTCTGGGAAATCAGGACTTTCTAAGTAAGACACCGAGCACAGGTAAAAGTGGATCTGACACCACTGATACACAATCTCCTTAGAGCAAAGAAAGCTAAACTGGGAAAGGAAAGAAACACCTGCGTAGCTTGACAGAGAAATGGGCATAGCTCACTGCTAAAGAACTCACAAAGCAGTAAGGAAAAAGCAAGCACCTAAGAGAAAACTGGGAATACTGACACCATCAGGTATGTAACGGAAAAAGAAAGACTTGAAAAGCTTGTGAAACTTATCATTAAAGATACAGCCACGCATGGTGGCACACACCTGTAGTCCCAGCACTCAAGAGGCTAAACAGGAGGATCACCATGAGTTCAAGGCCTCCCCTGGGCACCACAGAAAGTTCAACTTCAGCCTGAACTACATAGTAATACCCTATCTCAAAAAACAAAGCAAAACAAACAAACAAACAACAACAACAAAAAAAAATTAAAGGCTGGGTGTGACATTCTAGGCCTGCAATCCCAGCACTTGAGAGGCTGAAGCAGAAGGATCGCTGCAAGTTCAGGGTCACCCTGGGCTACATAATGAGTTCAAGTCCAGCCTGAACTACAGGGAGACTCCGTCTCCAAAACACAAAACAAACAAAAAGTAAATTAATAAAATAAAAATGCAAGTCAGGGTATCATGTTTCACCAGTTAGACTGCAAAGACGAAAGGGCTGGACAAGACTGTCAGGAAAGGGTCAGGGGCTTAGCTCAGCAGCATAAGCACCTGCCAGGAAAGCGCCTGTGAGGTTGTGAGTTCGAGCCCCAGTACAAAAAAAGACTGTCAGCAAAGGTCTGGGGAAATGGGCCCTTCAGGACCTTCTGGCCAGTGTGTGAATGGAGAGACAGCATCTTTCAGACACTAGCAGAAGACAGCAGTTTAAAGAAACACTGTGAGCCAGCCATTCCACTCGGTTAAGACCCGTGTGCACCCCTGTACGGGGAAGGATGTTTACACGACCCTTAGGATAAGCCAACTACAAATGGAGAGCTGGCTAAACAAATTACAGTTCATTCAGTGGAAAAGTGCAACTGCTAAGACTAATAAATGTTAACCGAGAATAAATTCTAAGATAAAATAACCAAGCAGGACGTACAATAGGTTTCCACTGGTTGGCTTTAAAAAAACAAAAGGCTGTCAGAACACACATGCATTTGCGTGGACCTTGTCTCCATCCCCTGAGATTCTGGTGGCTGGTGCCCACCCCCTTGGCCTGTCACGCACCTGTCCACGGTGTAGGGCGTGAGATGGACCCGGTAAGGAGGCAGGTCATGCCTTGGCTTCTTAGCACCCCAAGGCTCTCCGCCAGTGCGCTGCTTGCGTTTCTTGGAGTCATAGTCGTCACTGGAGGTTGAGCCATCACCGGAAGAAAGAAACCATATGGTCACACATACTTTCAATAAAATCGGCCTAAAAGAAAGCTGGAAACAAACTGAATCCCCAACATGAAAAAATGAGTCGCCAGACATGGTGGCACATGCCTGTAATCCCACCAGTCAGGTAGCTGAGACAGGATTGCCATGAGTTCAAGGCCAGCCTGGACTACACAGCAGCCTGAATTACACAGATTACATAGTGAGACCTTGTCTCAAGGGTGGAAGAGGGGAAGGGAGAAAGGAGGGAAGGAGGGAGTGAAAGATGCTAATAATCACATGATAGAATTTTACAATATTAAAATGGATATTTTCTAAAAATGGGTACTTACACCTTACTACCATAGGACAATCTTTATGTTAAGCAGAAAGCACGATATATATACAACATGGTTCAACTGTGTTCCTCAACAGCTGAGGAAAATACTAACGGTGGGCGCCTTTGACTGATAAACTTGTGAACAATATCCCCTCCCTCTTATTTTCTGAACTTTATAAATTATAGTTAACATATAATTTTTTGAAGAACTGAGTTTTTCAACAAGAGATACATATATGGTAACTTGTTATGGGTTCTAGAAAATAAATCTGTCATTAAAAGAGATGTCTTAATACCCCTTATCAGTACATGTTAGTCATAAAAATACTAAAACTCTTTGTTCCACTCTTGCAAATCTATCTCAAGGAAGTTAATTCAAAAGAAAACAGATTATAGTGAGAAAATAGCACGCAACATAAACTGAGAGTAAACACACATATCCAGCAACACTTATATTTTTACAGAATGTGAACACAATAACCCCACAACCATTAAACAATCATGAGGATTATGGTGCAACATGGAAAAAGTGCTTAAAGAATACACAGATATGATCTGCACTCTCAGATTAAAATTGCAAAAAATATGTACATATAAAAACTAGAAAAGCTCACAGGAGAAAAAAGTGGCAGTGATTTTCCTTTTCAAAATTGTTTTCTAGAGCCGGGCGTGGTGGCACACAACTGTAATCCCAGCACTCGGGAGGCCAAGGCAGGAGGATTGTTGCAAGTTCAAGACCAGCCTGGGCTACAAAGTGAGCTCAAGGCCAGCCTGAACTGCATCGAGAGACCCTGTCTCAAAAAAAGACAAAAAAGAAAAAAATTGTTTTCCAAAGTTCTTGAATATCTACATGTTAATAACAGATATTAAAGGGAAGGAGGTGAGAACCATTACCTTTTACTATTATTTTAATATTAAAAGTGCTACTTTATACATTTTTGTAATCACTTATTATAGCATTTCTTATTATGGTGTGACTTTATACATTTCCATGATCACTTAGTATGAGGGTACAATAAAAATAGTAGAGGAAAATCTTTACATTGTTCATTAGAAAATGCCCGACGTGGGGCACAGCTGTGGCAGAATGCTTGCCTACCTTGCCCTAGGTCCTGGGTTTGATTCCCCCACACCACAAAAAATAAAACAAAACAAAACGCTACACTAGTGAGGAATAAATCCCTGTCACAGAAGACAGAAAACCAACTGGCACCTCTCAATGCCCAGGTACCTGAGCTGACTCCACGGGCCATACGCTGGTCACACTGGACATGAGGTTTTGTTCTGTCCTGTTCATGAGCATCTCTGTCTCCCAAAGCGGCCATCGCTCTCACCTTTTCGGGACACATGCTTCCGGGATTCTACTGGCAGAGCCATTCCAACGGCCCTCAGGGAGCTCCAGTAAACACTGTGTACTTCTAGCTAAACTGGGTGCCCCACTGGTCATATGGACTCAGCAGCCGGCCTCCAGCCCTCGCTGTGAAAGATCGGGAGCAGGTCCCAAGGACAGCTGGTGGTAGATGCACCAGCAGCCGCAGCAGAGGCCAGTCGGTCTAAGCCCTCAGCTGCTCAGCTTGCACGGGCCAGTGGGGACACAGTTCCCTGCACCCCAAAGACTGAGACTCCACACAAAACACTAATGTGGACGAATCCTTTACAAGCTCAGGTTGTTCTTCCAGTGTGACCTAACCCCTACCAGCCCTCTTCCCCCTCTCACACTCTTGTCCAACTGGTGGTCCTATCTCCCACCCTTCCTCTAGCAGCTCTGCCATGGAAGCACCCTGACCAAAGTTGGTAACATTGCACAGGAGTTGGCACATCCAGGAGGATCCAGTGCAACTGACTGCAGAAAGCTCGAACGGGAATCAAACACGCCAGGTCCCTGCCACCCTAACCCCTGCTGAGACTCTCAGAGAAAGGCTTTCCTTGGCTCACACAAAGGCAGGTGGAAGGTCCTTGGAAATGAGGATTGGAAGACGCACAGGAGAGGTGTGGGTGTATTCCCAGAGACTGGAGAGCAGGCCGGAGGGTGTTGATGGTGCAGAGCATGGAGCACAATACCAGACTAGTGTCTGCAAGAAGGTGTAGTCCCTTCCTGCACATTTCAAATTTCAAAAGTGAACTACATAAGGGAAGTTTCTAGAGGGATCTTTCTAGAGGAAGGATTACATGAGATTTTTTCCACATACCATATTTAGCCAGGTAAGGATTACACATTTTTCTACACAAACTTCACCTTAAAAACTAAATCAAGGGCCGGGGGTTTAGCTCAGCCACATAAGTGCCTGCCCAGCAAGCACAAGGTTGAGTTCAATTCCCGGTACAAAAAAAAAAAAAAAAAAAATCAAGTAGGAAAATAGGAGACAGTGTGTAGATGGAGAAAGAGGTGAAAAAAAAGCAGATGATGACATGTGCTGAAGTTGCATCAAGAGATGAGGGTTACTATCTTTTCATTTGTTTTGCATACATTGAAATTTTTCATTACAGAAAGTTCAGCAAGCTGGACCCAGCGGCACACACGTGCATTCCCAGGCACCTAAAGCTATGGCATTGCAAGTTTGAGGCCTGCCTGGACAACTTAGCGAGACACTGTTTCAAAATAAAAAATAAAAATTAGGGTTGGGGATGGAGCTCAGTGCTAGATCACTGGAGGCACATAAAATAATAAGCAGGACTTCCGGGAAGATGACAGAGTGGTAAGCAGCAGGGAAAACAGCCCCTCTGAGAGTCACTGTCCAGACACGGGAATCATGGAAGACAAGAAGGAAGTGGGTCTCCTGGACTCTGGAAGAATCTGCAGTGTGAATTGAAAGCCCACAGAGAGTGAAAAGAAAAACATCAATGAAGAATAAAGTGGTAGCTGGCGACGCCTTCACCGTGAGACAGGACTCACTGTGTGAGAGGAGCTTTTTGAACCTGGGGACACACAGTCACAGTGACAGTGATGGCTGGTGACCCTGGAGGCCTCTGCAGATGCGGCAGTGGAGGGCAGCAGGGGACATGGAGGACTGCACTGGCTGGCAGCAAGTGCAGAGGACTTGGTCCTCCCGCAGGAGAGGGCATTGGCCAGGAGCCATCCTGGAGATGGGCAGCTGAGCTTGGAACCCGGAACTGCTGTCAGCTTGCCGGGCAGGTGCTTGGGCTGCTGAGCTAAATTTCAGGCCTCATCTAGCAGCTCCCAGCTGGGCGCAGACCCGAGGAAACTGCTTGGGACTGCAGTGAGCCCAGTGACTCTGCTCTCAGCACAGGCCCACTGAGATTATCCACTGCCCCACCAAAAAGTACTGCTGGCTTGCCCGGATAGAGCAGCACGACTTGGGTCTCCAGAGGTTGTCTACTAGTGAAACCAGAGCGAATCCTGGAAGTAGAGTGTTTTGGTGGTTTTGTTTCTTTAATTTTTCTTTTTCTTTCTTTTTTTTTTTTTTTTTCCTCTTTCTCCTTCATTATTTTTAGATGAGTGTGAAAGTGGTCCTAACCTGTCTGGGGGTATGGTTCTGTTCTGTTCTTTCTTTTATCTCTTCCATCTCTCTTTTCCTTCAGTCTTCTGCCCCAGTTTCCCAAAGTTGGTGTGATTCCCCCTTTGTCTTCCAATCTTACTTCTAATCTCTCTCTTCTTCCATTTCTCTATTTCTTAATCCATTTTAAAGTTTAACCCCCGAGAGCAAAATTGACACATTAAGCACTTATAATTGCATATAATTATCTGGTCTGTTTTACATTTTATTATATAATCACAAATCTAGTGCATACAGTTAAAAGTTGCAAATTAAGGGTTAGCTCGGTTTGTTGTTTTACAGACTGTGTTTGATGCTGTTGGTGTTGTTCTAAACAGCTGTTGGTCCTGGCATTCTATGACTGAGATTGACTACGGGTCACGGAAAATACAGGGGCACACTGCCAAAGCACCAGAGACTAGGGCAAATAAGCAATAGCTTCTCATCTCCAACAAACTGAAGAGGGCAGATCTTCCAACAAACTCAAAACCCAGAAACCAGCTGCACCTGGAAGATACCTCATAGAACTAATCATTACCTAACGGGTCCTAAAACTACCAATAAAGCAACCCACCACAGGCAACTTATAAGCATAACCCCAGAACTTAAACTAAAAAGAGAAAATAAAATGAGAAGACACTTAAGCAAAATGCAACCCCAGACATCCAGTTCACCAAAGGCAAATCCAGGGGCCATGAGGTGGGGCAATCCAAAAGCCTCCCAACTGGACTCTCTCAAGTAGTAACAGCAAAGCAATTGAATAGAAAGAATGAAATCAGAAATAACTACAGTGATTACCAAAATACACACCATGCTTAGCAATGTTAGAGCAGAAATAAGAAAATAGATGAGCCAAAGAACATTATGGAAGCTCAGCACAGGAAAGAAATGGAATCCGTAACAGATTCAAGCAGACATCCAAGAGAATAAAAACTCCATTGAAAGTACTTGAAGCAGATTAGGCCTTGTGAGAATAGGATCTCAAATTCTGAAGACAGGCTTGCATTTAGTGACCAGGAAAAGGATTTCTCAGGCTGGGAGTTTAGCTCAGTGGCCCAAGTGCCTGCTTGGCAACTGTAAGGTCCTCAGTTCAATCCCCAATTACCTGCCCCCCCAAAAAGAAGGATTTCTCAAAGCTAGCAAGGGACCATAAGAAATCAATTTAGCAGCTGCTAGAAGAGACAAAGAAGATTGTCTCTTAAGATTGATTAGAGTTAACGAAAAAGAAGGAGATAGCACAAATGACATTAAAAAACTATCATGACAGAAAACTTTCCTGGTAGACCAAAAGAATTTGGCATACAAATAAGTGAGGCATATAGAACTCCAATTAGCAATGATCAAAAAAAAAAAAAAAATCCATAGGGGCTGGAGATTTAGCACAGCGACATAAATGCCTGCCTTGCAAGTGCAGTCATGAGTTCGATTCTGAGTACAAAAAAAAATCTACAACCAGGGATATCACAGTCAAGATTCCAGACATTCAACATAAAAATAGATTCCTAAAAGCTATTAGAGAAAAGAAACAAATCACCTATAAAGGAAAGCCCATCAGAATTACAGGTGATTTCTCAGCACAAACTGTCAAGTCAAGGAGAGCTTACAGTGAAGCACTCCAAGTTCTAAAGGAAAACTACTTTCAACCCAGACTGATGTACCCCACAAAAGTATCTTTCAAAATTGATGGAGAAATAAGATACTTTCATGACAAAGAACATCTGAGGAAATTTATGGCCACCAAACCAGCACTCCAAAAATGTTCTGAAGGACATCCTAGAAAGAGATAATAAGGACTACAGCTCTGAGAACCCCAACAGAAGGAATCCTCCAGGAAAGGGCAAACAATTGGAGAGGAGAAAAAAAAAAGCGGGGAGCCAACCACAGGAAAATAACATAACAAGGATAAGTCAATACATATCAGTTAAAAGCATCAATGTTAATGGTCTCAATTCGTCAATCAAAAGACATAGACTGGGGGCTGGGGATTTAGCTCAGCAGCATAAGCACCTGCCTTGCAACCAAGCAGTCATGAGTTCGATCCCTGGTACTGATAAAAAAAAAAAAGAGAGATTAAAAAAAAGACATAGACTGGCAAAATGGATCAAGTAGCAAGATCCAACAATATGCTGCATGCAAGAAACACATTTAATTCAAAAGGAAATTCACAGACTGAAAGTCAAAGGATGGAAAACAGTACTCTATGTGACAAGAACCCAGAAAAAAGCTGGAGTAGCTGTTCTATTTGCAGACAAAGTGACTTTCCAGGCAAGACTAATTAAGAGAGATAAAGAAGGTCATTACATTCTTGGAACGATCCAAGAGGAAGAGATAACAATCATAAATATATATGCAACAAATACCAGTGCACCCAACTATACAAAACAATTATTAACAGACATGAGAAACCAAATAAGTCCTAATACGATTGTATTGGGAGACCTTAATACCCCACTGTCACAAAAAGATAGATCAACTAGACAAAAAAATCAATAATGAAATATCAGAACTAAATCAAACTTTTGAAAAAATGGACTTAGTAGATGTCTATAGTGTGTTCCACCCCACAGTATCAGAATACACATTTTTCTCAGCTGCACATGGGACATTCTCTTAAATAAACCTTATATGGCTCATGGAACATGCTTAAGTAAATGCAAAGGAACTGAAATTATACCATGTATACACTATCAGACCACAGTGCAATGAAATTGGAAATCTATGCCAAAAGAAACCATAAGAACTTCATTAACACATGGAAATTAAATAGCACCTTACTGAACAACCAATGGGTTACACATGAAATTAAAGAAGAAATTAGAGTTTTTACAATTGAATGATAATGACAATACAACATACAGGAACTTGTGGGACACAATGAAAGCAGTTTTAAGAGGGAAATTTATAGCAGTAAATACCCATTTCAGGAAAACAGAGCAAATGCACAGAAAAAAGAAAAAGAAGAGTAGACTAAGCCAAAAGCTCATATAAGGGAGAAAATTATAAAGATCAGAGCAGAAATTTAACACACCAGAGTTAAAAAAAAAAAAAGAATCAATGAATCCAAGAGTTGATTCTTTGAAAGATTAAATAAAACTGACAAACCCTTAGCCAACCTTATCAAAAAAAAAGAAAACTCAAATCCATGCAATTAGGAATGAAAAGGGTGAAATCACAACAGACTCTGCAAAAATCCAGATCATTTATTTATACCTACTTTGAAAACTTGTATGCTAACAAGATGGAAAATACAGAAGAATTGGACAGATTCCTAGATACATATGAATTATCAAAGCTGAATCAAGAAGATATAAAAATGCTAAATAAACCAATATCAATAAAAGAAATCAACAATGTAACTAAAAATCTATCAACAAAGAAAAGCCCTGGCTCTGATGGATTCACTGCTGAATTCTACAAGAAATTTAAAGAGGAACTAACACCATTACTTCTCAAACTCTTTCATGAAATTGAAAGGGAAGCAATTCTTCTAAATTCATTCCTGGAAGCAAATTTTACCCTGATACCAAAATCAGAGAAGGACCCAACTAAGAAAATTACAGGCAGATTTCCCTAATGAACACTGATGCAAAAAATCCTCAATAAGATACTGGCAAACAGACTACAGCAAATCAAGAAGATTATACACCATGATCAAGTGGGATTCATCCCAGGGATGTAGGGATGGTTCCACATACATAAATCCATAAATGTAATACACCATATTAACAGAGCCAAGGACAAAAATCATATGATCGTCTCAATAGATGCAGAAAAAGCTTTTGACAAAGTCTAGCATCCATTCATTATAAAAACCCTACAGAAAATCGGACAGATGATCTTTATCTCAATCTGATAAAAGCCATGTTTGACAAATCAACAGCCAACATCATACTAAATGAACAAAAACTGAAGGCTTTCTCTCTAAAATCAGGAACAAGACAGGAATGTCCACTGTCTCCACTCTTATTCAACACAGTCCTGGAAACTTTAGCTGGAGCAATTAGACAAAAGAAAAAAAATAAAAGGAATAAAGACAGGAAAGGAAAAGTTAAACTATCATCATCTGCAGATGATATGATACTCTACTTAGAAGATCCTAAAAACCCCACCAAAAAACTATTAGATTTAATAAGCAAATTCAGTAACATAGCTGGACACAAAGTCAACACTAAAAAATCAATAGCCTTCCCGTACACAAATAACAAACTGACTGAGAGAGAAATCAGGGAAACACCTTTTACAATAGCACCCAAAAATAATGAAATACTTAGGAATCAATCTAACAAACATTATAAAAGACCTCTACACTGAAAACCATAGTACTCTGAAACAGGAGACTGAAGAGGATATTATAAAATGGAGAGATACTTCATGCTCTTGGGTAGGAAGAACCAATATACTGAAAATGGCCATACTTCCAAAACTGTTATACAGATTCAATACAATCCCAATCAAAATTCCAATAGCATATCTCATAGAATTAGAGAAAACAACCCTAAAATTCATCTGGAACAAGAGACCTAGAATGGCAAAGGCAATCCTGGGCAACAAAGACAAGACAGGGGGCATCACAATCCCTGACCTAAAATTACACTATAAAGCTACTGTAAGATTATACACCATGATCAAGTGGGATTCACCCCAGCGATGCAGGGATGGTTCCACATACATAAATCCATAAATGTAATACATCATATTAACAGAGCCACGAACAAAAATCATATGATCATTTCAATAGATGCAGAAAAAGTAAGGTACAGTGAAAATCAATGGAACAGATTAGAAGATGAATACAAACAACAATATGTGAAAAACTGTTCAACATCATTATCATTCAAGAAATGTACATTAAAACAACACTGAGATTCCACCTCACCCCAGAAAGAATGGCTAGTATCAAGAAATCAACCAATAACAAATGCTAGAGAGGCTGTGGGGAAAAAGGAACCCTTTTCCACTGCTGGTGGGAGTGCAGACTGGTGCAACTACATGGAAATCAGTGTGGAGATTCCTTAAAAAACTAGGATTGGAGGTCCCATTTGACCCAGCTATTCCCCATCTGGTATCTTCCCAAAAGAATCAAAAACATCATACCACAGCAATACATGTGCATCCATGTTTATAGCAGCACAATTTGTAATAGCCAGATCTTAGAAACAACCAAATGCCCATCAACTGAGGAATGGATAAAAAAGTGGTATTTTTATACAATGGAGTACTACTTAACCATAAAGAAGGATAAGCTGGAGACTTTTATAGTTAAATGGATGCAACTTGAGATAATACTTATTAGTGAAATAAGACACACACATGTAAACGTTGTATTGTCTCACTAATGTGAAATGCTGAAAATAACATGTATATGTGTATGTATATATATATATATGTATATTAAAAAAAATCAAGATAATTACACTATTGATTCCTTTGAGTTGCCCCCTGATTGAGAGGCTTTGAAATTTTTAGTTTTTTTTTTTTTCTTCTTCTTCTTCTTTTCTCCTTGAAATAAAATGGATTTGAGGGGAAAAATAATAATGATAAGCAAAACTTCCAGGAGAGTAAGACAGGATAAGGGACCTGTGACCTAGAGGCAGCATGCTCCTGGTAGTCATGAAGCTCACAGATGACAAAGGATTACTGGGATCTCCCATGAGCTGAAGTCAACCACACCTGCTCCACCTCTAGCCAAGAAAGACTGCTGCCTGCACATCCACTGGTGGAAAGCAGCAACACATTTTAGCACTACACTTAAATAAGTGGTATATACAAAGAATTGTTTTAAACTAGGAATTAAAATATACACTGCAATGTTACATTTTTTGACATGTTCTTGAAACAATTTGTGTAGTTTCAATGTTAGTCAGTAGAAATACAAGGGCAGTTAGGTATTTTAAAAAGTATCTAATATGACATTCTGAAAGCCAATCCATACCCAATCCTTGCTGAGCCAGTTTATAAAGTTCTAATGGTTGCATATACACCTCAGTGTGTCTGCTTATTTCACAAGAAAGGGATTGGGATCCAGCTGCAGCAAGAGAATGTTAGTTATCAACAGGTGGCCAAAAAAAAGGGGGATACTGCACCAGAAGGATATGAAACAGAATAGCTGTCCTGCCTGATCTTTCTCTTACCTTCGGCCCTGATCCAAACGTCCATGGGGGCCCCGAGCAGGAAATCTGTTCAGGTGGCTCAGGTGAAGTGTGTGGGATGTTTGGAAGAGACTCAGAGCTACAGAGAAGAAATGGCTATGACTCAAAAACCCTGAAAACCTGGCCCGCTTCCCCCTCCCTTCCTTGCAGCATGCAGGAGGACCCACTTCTACCCTCAGAGCAGCAGCCTAAAAGTTACTAGTCACTCATCCAGAGCACTCCCTACAGCAACACCCCAACATCCACTGGTACTCACGCTTCTGAGGAAAAAGTGGGGGAATCCGGTGAGGCTGGAAGATTAACTGGGGCTGAGCTCCCAGGATCCCTTGCTTCTGGCCCAGAGCTGCCACATGCAGAAGGGGAGGTGCTGGGGACTTCAGTAGGGGCTGCGGGACAGTTGTCAGGAAATTCAGGGGATCCCAAAGTTGATGCATTTAATATCTTGGAAAGATGCAGTCCCACCCCCTGAACAAAAGTAAGAGTCTTGCCCAGCTATCAGGGCACAGGGGTGTGCCTCCCTCTCCCCACTCCAGGGCACATGTATGGAGAACTGAGTACCTGGTTGGAGAGCGTTTGCACCTTGACAGCATTCCAGGGCACTGCCTGGCCTGGGTTGTATGCCGCCTTCACCAGCACCTTCTCACCCAGCTGGGGCAGCCGGCCCTTCACCACACTATCAGCACACAAGCAGGAAACCCCATCAGGAGAAGAACCCTAGGCAAGCCACCCTTACTGGCCCATGGGGCCTTCCCATTAAGATTCCTCACACTTGGCAAAGCATATGGTTCAAGAAAAGGGGGCTCCATTAGCATGGTGACAGAACCAAATTCAATCAGTATTTTCAGCAGGGGACTAGTTTCAATCTACCTTAGCTGAAAAAAGACCTCCTCGTCCACCACCCCAAAGTAGTCGTGCAAGCTGGTAACAATCCCAGTGAAGACTCGCTGCTTCTCCCCACCCTGCAAGCAAAAAGGCAGGTTAAAAGTAGTAGGGAACAATCTGAACAAAATTACACTCTGCCTCTAGTATCTCATCTCCATCTGCAGCCTGGCTCAGAACCCTGCATTGAGATTCACACAGAGCTCGGCATGGTGGCCCACATCTGCAATCTTGTACTCTAGAAGGCTGGCAGGAGTTCAAACCCAACCTGAGCAACTCAGAGATTCATCAAGACCGTGTCTCAAAATTGAAAAGGGGGTAGGAATGTAGCCAGTGTGAATGCCCTGTATTCAATCCCCAGTACTAGGAAAAAAATAAAAGACACTAACTATTGAGGGGGGCACAACTAACTCTTGGCTCACAAGATTTTTCTAGGCTTTTCAATTCATTAATCCCAAGAAGCATCCTAAAGATTTCTTTGGAGGCAGAAATTAAGACTGCCCAACTGGAGGAAGGTCTAGTCACCCCCATCCCCAAAACCCCTGGCCTACACTATCAGGACAGGAGTCAGGAATGCCAACCACTATAACGTAAGAAATGAAAAAGCATCAGGAATGCGTGCATGCCGAGGCAGGGCCAAGGCTGAAATTCCCTAGAATAGATACCCAACCTACCTGAAGATGCCTGGCATTTTGTGACAGGTCTGTGGCCACAGGAGGAGTAAGCAAACCAGGGGGAGGGCCCAGAAGAGATGTTGAAGCTGCGCCTATGGGGACAGAGACGCAATTTCCAGGAACCGCATCTACCACCTTAAGCACTATTGGCAGCTAAGAGAGGACACAGTAAACCAAAGGGCAAAGTGCCTCCGGCCAGCTCTTCCTCAGCCTCACAGGGAACCATTGTGGTGTTCTCATTTCCTAAGAATCAGTAGCAGTAAACTGCCCTCCATGAAAGAAACCCCGAAAGTCACACTTCTAGATACATAATTCCAGCGCACAAACATCCCAGTATGAGGCCAGGTAGGGAAAAGCGATCACCTGAGAAGTTACGTCCCCCTGGAAGCGGGTTGATCCGTTGGCGCTTAAACTGGGACATTGGGAATGCTGTACTCTTTCAGAATCTTGGGGGAAAACCTTCAATCAGAAGAGAAACAAGTTAACACCCCGTACGGAAGATTTCCACCTATTTCAGAAAAAGAGAAGAATCTTAAGGATCTTAAAGGAAGGTGGAGATGTGAGTGCTGAGGATGGAGAAACAGCGAGAGGTTATAAAGAGAGGCAGGAAATGAAGTAAGAAATTACATTGTTTCATTTTGCTCTCAGAGTAACCTAGTGGCGAATGAAACTGACAGGCTGTTTTACAGAGAAGCAAACTAGAGACTACAGAGATCAGGAGACTCGCCCCAGGCCACAAAACCAGGTAGTGACACAACTGGGACTCACACTGAGGTCTCTAAACTAGTGAGCTCGCCTCTCCCTATCCCGTACCACCCACAGTGAGGTTAGAGATTGGGGACTAAAAAGAGCTCCGGTGACATTCATTCATTCAAAAACATCCGCCAAAACGTTCCACGCTGGCCCTGGAAAAATGGAGGAGGCCGGTGCGGGCCCCGTCCCCGGAAACCCGGCCCGTTGTCGCCCAGACCGGCGGATGGGACAGGGTTCTCCGGGCAACCCAAGGCCGATCGACCCGGGGCCGCCCTCCTGCTCCCGCTCCCCGGCCCTCCACTCCGCCCCAGCAGCAGCCGGCGCGTCCTCCGCGGCCGGGCTGCGGTGAGGCCACCGTGGGAGGACGAAGGCGCGCGGTTTCTCCTCCTCCCGCCCGCCCCCGGGGCCGAGGCCGTTGCCAGGGAGACGAGGTTCGCAGTCCTAAGGGGGCTCTGCCCCTTCTGCGTCCCGAGCATCTATGCCGCCCGATCCCCAGCAGCCCCTCTGCCGGGAGAGAGGAGAAGGGGCAGAGAAGCTGCAGGGGGCCATCCAACCCACCTGCGGGCCAGGGCCGCGACACTGGGGGGACAAAGACACCCGGAACCACCAGAGCCGCTGCTGCCGCTGCCACCGGAAGCGTCTCTCCGGAAGTGCGACCACTGGTCGGAAGCTGCCACTCTCCCGGATATGGTCCCTCCCTCGCCTCCACCGACGTCTCCCTTCCCCCACGTCCGCCTGCCATCCCACTGCAACAGTGGAACGGAAGTGCGCCTTCCCGGATCGGATGCGCTTTCGCCAGCCGCGTCTCAGTGGTGTCCTTGCTTAAGTGTCCCATCAGAAAAGTAAGCTTTGGAGCATTGGTTCCAGGGCCAAGGATAGCAGAAGTTGAACCCCAACACATGAGGAGGGCGTACCGCTCACACACCCGCCTTGGTCTGGCAGCTCCTAAGACTACATACAGCAGCAAGAGAACCAGCCTCGCCTAACCGGAAAAGGCACGTGCCCGGTCACTGGCCCTACCTAGGAAACATTCTTTTGTATGACTCAAGCCAATGACTTTCCATTGACTACAACTGGTAACAACCCTGGGGAGTGAGCACATCAGGAATCTGTACCCTAATTCTTGAATATGGAAGCCTAAGAAGTTTCAGTTAGATGTTTGTTCAAAATCTTGGCAAGGGTCCCCTTTTAACCTGACTTCCCCATCATCACTCCAGTCCAACTTCCCTGCAGCATCGGTACCCCTCCCCACTTCCCATTCACTTAACATTCACAGCACACTTGAAGACATTTTAATTTCAGTTTATCCTCATCACAAGCTTATGAGGTAGGTAAGGCAGGCATCATTATCCCAAAATGGGAAGCTGTGGCTCAATGAGACTGTCAAGGTCTAACAGTTATGAAGTATTAGCTTCCAGTTTCAGCTCTGACATGTAAAAGCTAGTAGGGAGCAAAGCAGCTGAGAATTGACCTTGAAGGTTATTCTGCTGTGCCCCACATTGTCCCTGATCCTCCCCATCCCTTCCCATTCCTCATACAGTCTTCAGGAGCCCCAGGTGCAGAGGCAGCCAGGCCAGCACTCTATGCTGGAGCTGCCAATTCAGGCATGAGAAGGAAAGCAGGAATCCAGAGCAGTAACTTCCCTGTGTGGAATGAAGCCCAGCTCCATCCTTCCACAGTTACCCTACCCTTCGGATGCATAATTCCAGCAGGCATACTTGGATCCAGCCAGTTACCAATCCTGATGATACAGCCCCACACAAATGTATCATCGCGCATGAATGCAACACATCTTCATGCCAAATACATGGAAGCCTGATCAATAAGTTAGTTCACATTGTCTGGGCCCAGGGATTTCTAGCAACGAAGCAGAGCTCTGGAGCTGTCACACCCTGGAACCCCTCCAGGAATTAGGACTCTTCTGCCACAGTGCTCAGAGGAGAGAGACTCAGTCCTCGCCTTGGAGAAGAGCAAGAATCAGTAGCTTTTCCTGGCAGTGCAGAGACGCATTGACAGGGGAAATAACAAGGAAGACTATGGCAAACCCCTTTTGCCAGGGCCACCAGCTGCACTGAGGCCTCAGCAAACAGAAAGGTTTTTTGCTCGTTGCTTTTTAACCACTAATGATGGCATGAAAGTCTTCTGGTGGTGATGGCACTTCAGGCTTTCAGAGAGGTCCCTGGACTCAATCCTGTGGAAAAGAAAAGGAGTCTTCAAGCCCCGAGAAAAGAATGGCCCCCGAGTTGATGAGAGCATTGCTTAGCTGTTACAGGGAGCCTGGAGGTATTAAACTGGTTCTTCCTCTAGAGAATTAGTAACAGCCCCAAGTATGATGGACCTTACCAAAAGCGAAACTCTCTGTGTGGGCCTTTACCTTGCTCACCCTGTAAGTCCAGGGAGCTGGTTTAAACTTCAGTATTAAGGGACAAGGGATTGCAGGGAGATTTCCCATCATCTGGCCCTCCCTGGCTCTGTCACCAACCCCTTCAGTAGTTTTCAGAAAGCCACTCTCTCCAATCCCACCAGGCTCAGCCACCTTATCTGTAAATGGGGCATTTTAGCAACTTTCTCTTCCAGCACCTCCTCTAACACATCCTTCAAATTTCATAGGGACAAAAATGACAACTGGCTGGACAAAATCAGCATTCTATTTCACCAGTCTCCTCCCCATTCTGGGCTGAGCATGGGGCTTACCTGGGGCCACAACGATCAGGAGGGACAGAGGGCTCAGGGTGAGCAGGGCTTCTCCAGCGGATCCGGTTTAGCATGACCTTGATCTTGTCCCAGTGCGAGGGATCCTGGTGAGCAGAGGGTAAGGGGTCGCACATATCCCCCACCAAAGCCCCAAGGCACAGCTATCACCTACTCCAAACAGGAATCCTGTCATCACACCAACAATTCTAGCCTTCAGGGTACCCACACCACTCCACGTCCCCAGCCTATCACATGCCCGCATATGTCCACCACTACCTTGTGTCCCTGGGAGGGTAAGAAGCTGTCATTTGGTTCAGCTGGGGTCTCTGGCAGCCGGGGAGAGTTGACTCTGAGCATCCCAACCTTCAAGCATGAGGCTGCCTCTGTCCCTTCAGAAAGAGAATTGGGTTACCTGGGACCAGGAAAAAGAAGTCACCTCCTCGGGCTGGGGATTTAGCTCAATGGCTTAAGCCCCTGCCTGGCAAGCACAAGGTCCTGAGTTCGATCCCCAATACCAAAAAAAAAAAAAGTCACCTCCTCAAGCTTCAGCTCACAGCCTCTACTGGTGGGACCCTAGGAAAGCACCTGAGGCCAGTGGGACACAGAGGAAGACAGAATTGCCCCTCAGCTGGGGGTGGTAGTGCATGCCCATAATCACAGCAATTGGTAGACTGAGGCAGGACTACTACAAGTTCAAGGCCAGCCTGGGTCACACAGTGAGTTTAAGACCAGCCAGGTCTACACAGTAAGACCCTGTCTGAGAAAAAAATGCCCTGTACCTGTCTCCTTTGTTGGGCTTAGCAGCTCCTCTGACCCCTTCACCCCATTGCCTGGGGCAGGTGAAAGGGAAGGTAAGGGTACCAGGGCTGGCTCCTCCTTTTCTGGATCCTGGAACAGGAGAGATGGGACAGTCAGGGCCTCATGGGAAGGCTGTGGCAGCTCCAGAGGCAGTGACAGTTCCCAGGGTCCTGCCCTTCTGTCTCCCCACTCTGGCCTGGCTGCCCTGCCCAGGAACTCACCTCTGGGGGCCTTTGGCTCTGCAGCTGCAGGTAGAGCTGCTGCAGTCCCGCCATCTGCTCCAGAACCAGGCACAGGTGCTCCAGGTAGCGAAGCCCTTGCCCCGGGAGGTAGTTCCAGGCTCTGGGCACCACAGTCACTGCCTGAGGGGACACAGTCAAGTAGGGGAGACTCCAGGTGGCCAGGCTGAGCCTCCCCAGCAGATGGGGTGGAACAGGCAAGTGAGGAGTATGCACCAGTTAGCTGCCCCTACCCCCTGGGCAAGGGACTCAAACCTGCCCACCTTCCCCGTGGGGGTGGCCACATGCAGTTGGGAGTGGCATGAGGGCAAAAGCAGTGACACACCATCAATTAGGGGTAAAGAAAGCCCCACCCTGAGAGAGCTCCAGGGAGAAGAGAGTGGGTACCCCCCCAGCTCCATGTGACGCCACCATCTCCACCCTGCACTGCCCTCAGCTCCAGGCTGATTCACCACCTCTGCCTCCTCCAGGTCCACCTCTGGCTCGGCTTCAGCCTTAGTGGGCTCCTGTCCTGCTCCCAGCAGGGGCATCTCACACCCAGGCCTCCTCCAGGGTGCCAATGGCAGGGCATGGCACTGTGCAGACAAGCGGGGATGCACCTGGGACCTCTCCAGAACCTGCTCCAACTTATGGCGGGCCAACAGCCGGCCCAACTGGCCAGGGGGCTCGGGGGCAGCAAGGGCTGAGGGCTCACAGCTCCCCGTAGGCTCCACACTCAGAGAGTCCTGAGAAAGTCCTGGAAAGGTGGCCAGGGGGCTGTCCCCTGCCACCATCTCCACCCCTGAGTCCCAAGAGGCCAGTTTGGGAAGTGGCAGCTGCCCCTCGAGATGCCTTGGCTCTTCGCCCTCTCTTTGTGGGAGGCCCAGTGTGCATCCATCAGCCGAGTCCGGGATCCGTCTATAGGTGCTGGTGATCCCAGGCACGATGCAGCCGTGTGCCAGGGCCTTGCCAGCCCCATCTGCAAGGAAAGCCAGCGTCAGCCTACACATTCTGCCCTCAATGCCCCTGGCATTCCTAGAGGCTGGCATTTCCCTGAGTGTGGGGGCACCCTGGGCCAGTGATAAGAGAAGGACCTGGGCCAACCCAAGCCCTGTCCCCACAGGGTTCCAACCCCACTTGGGAGATGTCTGGTGGCACTTGCATGGCAACAATGACAGCAAGGAGAAGCCACACTTCGAGCTGTGTGGTAAGTAAAGGATTTGGAGGTGTCAGCCACCGCTCCCTAGATCCTTCCCCCCCACACACACGCAGTCTGCCTAAGCTTCCCACCTTCTAAGTGGAGAGCAGCCCTTTCCCAAAGAGACTGGGCTTTTGGGAGAGGGAAAGGTACAAAGTATGAAGCCTGAGATCCACACTGCTCTCAGGGGTTCTGCAGCACCAGAATGCAAGATCAAGTCTCTCCTGGAGCTCGTGGAAGACAGCAATAAAAACTGGAGCAGCCAGAGGTGGAAGTACAGTTCTTGAGAGGCTGAGGCAGGAGGATCTCAAGTGCCAGGTCAATCTGGACAACTTAATGAGACCTCGACTGGAAATAAGATTTTAAAAGGACTGGGATGTAGCTTAGATGCCTGGGATCAATCGAAAACACACACACACACACACACACACACACACAGGCAGTTAGGGCCATTTGGGTCTTTTTGTTCTTTGATGTGAGAAATAGTCAAGATTTTATGAAACGTTTAAAAGAAAAAAATTTTCAGCGAAAGAAAGGCGGCATCCGTGCATTGTTGCGTCCTGTGGTCGGGATGCCCCACTAGAAGAAGCAGAGGCGGACACTGCCCCCCACCCCGCCAGACGTAGGCCGGTAGGGGTCGCGCCCGCGGGGCTCAGCGGACGCGGGGCTGGAATTGGGGCGCGCGCGGCGGAGTTGCGCGTTGTGGGCGGAGCGGGGACCCCATGCGCGGGGCGGACGGAGGGAAGGGGACTCGGTGGGAGTGGGGGCGGCGGCCGGCGGCCGTGGAGCCACGAGGAGACCCCAGCCGGGGTTCGCGGGCCGGAGGGGGGCGACTCACCCCGGCCGCGGAGCGGCTCCACGGCGAAGACGCGGCGCCGGCTCAGCATGGCCGCTCCCCGCCCGTCGCGCGTCCCCGCCGTGTCCCCGCGCGTCCCCGCCCCGCAGGGAAACGCCCGTGGCGGGGCGCAGATGCGCGGGAGGTGGAGCGGCGGGGAGGACGCAGCCAGAGCTCGATAGGACGGGGGTGGCCCGGGAAGGACCACGCCCCGCCGTCCTCGGGGGAGCGCGGTGGCCCCGCCCCGGGAGTGTCGCCGCCCCGTCCCGGCTTGGGGCGCGCCCTGCTGCGCCTTCCCGCGCGCGCGGACGCAGAGCCGGGTGCGAGCGGAGCCTGGACCCGCGCGCAGTGGAAACAGCGCCCGCGGGGTGCGGGTAGAGGGCGCCCCCAGCTGGGTGGCCCGGGGCGGGCCGTAGGCCGGTCGCAGTCCCGGCGCAGAAAAGGGGGTCGGGGCCCCCAGCGCACCGCGGAATCCTTCAGTGAGCTGCGGGCGCTGCATGCACCGGGCAGCCTCTGAACCCCTGCCCTACCCGCTCCTCCTTGTCGAGGCGCCGGGAGGGCACTGGGGGAGAGGTGAGCTGCTCCCTCGTCCCCACCCCCAGCTCACCATCTTAAAAGGAGCCGGGGCTGCTGGGGAGGATGACAGCCTGGTGACCGGATGGGAGCTGTCGGATTCTAAAGAAGCCTCCCCACTGGAGGGAGGGACAGAACAAAATCTCGGTAGGGCCCAGGACCCCGGGGGCAGACACGGGAGCGGGGCGGACGTGCAGACGTGCACCTAGGCCCTGGGGGCCGGGCGGAGCCACAGCCACGGCTGGAAGCCGCTGCCTTCGGAGCCCCCAGGTCCAGGGCTCTCTTTTTAAGATCGGGAAACCCGGGCCCACAACCAAGCTCCCAGATGCCAATGATAGCCAAGTCCCCTAATTTAACTCTGCCTGCCCTTTCTCAATACCCTGATGTTCAGGGCCAGACCCTTCTGTGCTGGAAAACCAAGGCTGCGGGCCCTGGCGGAACTGACCTCTCCGAGCCCAGGAAGATGTGGGCACCAGACTCGCCGGCCGGCGGGTGACGTCTGCCCTCCCGGGGGAGCGGGTGGGGAGGTAAAGGGAGGGAGCCTTTGCCAGAACCCGGCCAGAATCTGGAGAATGTGGGGCCGGATTCCAAGCCATCTCCGCGGTGACTCTGGGGCAGGAATGCCTCTGGAAACGGGAAGCCGGGTCAGCTGGAATGCAGTGTCTCAGCACAAAGCCTTGTGTGTGGCTGGGAGAACCCCGCACCCTTCCAACACGCCCCTCCAGGCTGGCCTCATCCCTGTGCCACAGCCCTCCTGGGAACCAGGTTTCGGGTGCTCCCCTCCTGTACCATCACAGCCACCCCTAGCTGAGCAGCCACCCCGAGATCCTGGGACAGTCGTAGGCTGGGCAGAGTCATTGGAGAACTGGCCTGCCAAGCCCGAGGCCCCTCCACCTCCAGTGAGGAAGCCGTGCTTCAGGAAGTGCGCTTCCTGCAAGCTCAGCGCAAAGCTGGGCCCTGCGGGAGGAAGGACAAAGCCAAGAGCCTGGAGCAGCTGCTGCCAAGCTGGGGCAGCCAGGGGGGCCCACTGACCTCTCCCTGGCCAGCAGTGGCTGGGTCTGTGCCTGGAAGGCTGGCGCTGGTGACAGAGGGACGGCTCCCCACCCCCTCGCCAGGAAGCCTGCATGGAGGCTGCGGTCCTGTTCCTGGCCCCTTGCCTTATTAGCTAGGAGTCCTGGGCCCAGAATCTTAACGACCCTGTCCTCAGTTTCTTCATCTATACACAAGGGCCTGGCAATGCCTACCTTGGAGCTGTGAGGAGCATAGAAATGTCCCTAGCACATCTAAAGTGCTCTGGACGTTACCTAAGCTGTGCTATTCTGAAAACTCCCTTTCCCTCTCTGTCCGAAAGGAGGTCCTATTAGATGTTCTCATGGGCCACTTCCGAACTTCTCTCAGATGCAGGAAGTACACAAGACAGGCTCACAAAAGAGCAGTGGAGAGTGGGTGGGGACAGGTGCCAGGCCTGCCCCAACCACTTCGGTGGCCAGACTGGTCTGGCTGATGATGCCATCTCCTCAGGAGTTTGTTGCCAGTTCTGGGCAGGCCGTGTGGCCTCGGAAAACTTGCATATCCAAACCCGCAAGGCCAGTGCAGAGCCAGCCGTGCCAAGTAAACAAGGGTCCATGGGCGGGTTTCCGCTTAGACCTGGTCAGCCTGTGTGTCTCCATGGCTGTGTATGGCAGTGTCCTACCCATCCTTCCCAACCTGTTACCTCCCTGCTTGACATTTTTAAAGTGTTCTCAGGGCCCTGAGGTAACGTTCAAATGTTGGCCTGCATTCGGGGACCCCTCACAGTCTCAATTTGGGATCCCCAGCAGCCACTGCTGTAAACATCACTTTCTGCTTGCAGTGCTGTCTCTCAGCCTTTCTCCCTCCGGACCAAGACTTGACAGTGATTTGCCCAGATGCCCACTGCTCCTGTCCCCCAAGACAGCCCTAGCGTTCGCTGCCGTGTTGCGCTGTGTCATTTTTGCCAGTGCAGTTGCTGCTACTTGTCCATCATCTTCGGGGAAGCAAGAAGAGTGCTGTACCGAATCTTCCTGCATCCCCACCGCTGTGAATGCCAATTCCCTTTCCTGAGCAAACTCCCTGCCATGGTTGGCACCTGACACAAGGTGGCGCCAAAGAGGCCACCCATTTCCCACCAGCCGCCTGGGCCCCGGGGATTCCCGTGCCAGCCAGACTGCCTTGATCTTTCCTATAAAAATAAAGGTTGGTCACTGGGCAGCCATCCAGGTAAAAGGTGACGCGATGCTATCGAGGTATAAATTATACCCACAGGTGCCGGAGGAGGTAACACACGTAGCCTGCGTCAATGTCCCTGTACCAATAGAGCCAGGCAGCACAGGTAGCCCTGGACATGGCACCCCATGAAAAGTAAAGCTGAGGCTGCCACCATCTGAGGCTGGACCGACTGGCAGCACCCAGAAGCATCCTCAAGAACCTTCTAAAAACCAGATGTGGTGGCCTCCGACTGTAATCCCAGCACTTGGGAGGCTGAGGCAGGAGTACTGCAGTGAAGTGGAAGCCAGCCTGGCTGCATGGTGAGTTCAGGGCTGAAGAGGTGAACTAAGAAGGGACCCAGGAGACACTCTCTACCCAAGGGCCAGGGAATGAGAGAACAGGAAAGAAACGCATCTACTTGACTGTGTACATCCATATACATATATTTATAGAGCTCGTGTTCGACACTGCAGTGTTTACCGTTGGTCTCTGGCCCACCCCTCTCCTCCTAGATCCTTATGTTTCTGTCCCACCCTGTACACAAAGTATCAAAGGTGCGGGTCACTTCAGCCGGTGGCACAGCGCCTGTCCTACGGGGGGAAGGCTGGTAAGGTGGGGTTACCCTCGGCACCCAAAGCTCCAGAAGAGTCCCAGTCCTTAGCCTCATCCAGTGAGGACGAAGGGGTCTTTTGTCCCCAAACTGAGTTCATGTAAGAGCCACCCCCCACCACTGCCCCTTCCCTGCAAGGCGCTCTCCAAGGGGCGGTGCCCAGGCGCCCCGGGCTCAGGGCCGAGGGCTGGGGGCAGCGGAGGGTGCTGAGTAGCGCTGGCGGGCATGCTTCTCACAGTACAGCTCATCCCCCACCCAGAAGTGGCCGCGCATCCTCAGGTTCAGCCCGCAGTCTGCACAGGTATAGCAGCCGGGGTGGCGGTACCGGCCCTCCTGGATGCGCACAGCCTGGTTCCTGCGGGGGACAGGAGGATGGATGAATGGACAGGAAGACCAGGCATGAGCCTTTGCCCAGAGAGTCTGGTCCCCAGGCAGAGTTAGGACCTGGAACACACAGATCTTCTTAGGGATCTGAATTCCAGGCCTCCCTCAAGAATCTCTCAACAACCCCACACACACACACATGCGCGCGCGCACACACACACACACACACACACACGTGCATCCCAGCATATGCAAAACACACCAATACACCCCATCAGCAGCCATGATCAACAACAGAAGGTCACCCTTCCCCTACACAAAGACACGAAGACTGATAAAAGTCTGGTGCCCTGAACTCTTCAAGGGAGCTGTGGTTCTCAGCGTGGCTCCAGGGGCAGGACCACCAGCACCAGCATCCAGGAGGCAGCCAGAGCCACACTGCCGAGGGGACTCCAGCTGGGCACGTGGCCTGGGCGCCCCCCTGAAAACGCACCCACTCGCAGTGATTTCTCATCTCTGCATGCAGTGGGGCTGGGTCTTCGCCCTTCTTGAGCTGCAGCCCACCCAGGTGAAGGGTTTGCCCTACAGCAAGTCACCTGACCCTTGACCAATGCTTGGAACGTCTACCTGAGGGGAGCATCGATTTTGCAGAGACTGTACCCTACTCTGATGCCACCCACTGAGAACAAACCTACCCTGGAAACTCAGCCTGCTTCATGGGCCTAGGGAGGGGAAGAGGGAGATTTTCCAGAAGGGGCCTTGTCTAGGGGCAGATGTGGGAGGCCTGGAGGTTGCAGAGGGGAAACCTCAGGCAGCAGCATTTCTCATTCCTCTGGGGAGAGGAGCGGAAGGAGGGAGGAGGGAGGAGGAGAGGAGGAGATGGCCAGAAAGCACCAGCCAGGCATTCATTGGAAGGCTGCAAACAGCCCAAACCCCAGATGCCTGGCACAGCCTCCAGGGTCCTTGAGGGTCCCTGGCCCCTCCCTGCCAGAGGGCACCCTGCCCTTGTCCTGTCCCTGTCCCTGTCCCCCCACACTCACGCGATGCTGGCGCCGCACTTCTCGCAGGTGTGGAGCTTGGGCGGCGTGGCTGGGGCCCTGGACGTGGTCAGGGAGGACTGGGGGCTCAGTAAGCTGGGCACCACAGCAGGCATGCCACCTGGGGGGTGAGAGACAGACACACTCAAGTTCAGCCACCTTCCGTAGCCGTCAGGCCACAAGGGTTCCTCCTGGGCCGCTCCCAGATTGGTCGCAGAAGATCCACTGAGACACAAACCTCTGGGGTCCCAGTGGGCATGAGTTACGGTGGGAGAAGAGGACTGAGGGTGGCCACCAGGCTCTGGGATGGGGCTGCTGGGCAGCTGGAAGCACGACCAAGGCCAACCCTGCCCCATTAGAGCTCTGGGCACATCTGTGCTGGGTCCATGCTTGTGCCACCAACAGAAAACAATCCTGGGTGGTCACAGCACCCCAGCGCCTTTGTCCAGTCTTCAGAGGACTTATATGTGCCGCTGTACACAAGCCACGAACCACCGCCCTGGCCACTGTGCCACACTGCTCTCACTCCTGTCTGCCCTTTCTGCTGGTCTTGGCCCCTCAAGGAATATCCCACTTCCTGCAGCAGGGAGCTGACCAGCCCGTCTGCCCCAGAGGAAATCCTCATCTTCCATCCCCACGCTGCATGTTTCTGCTCCATCAACAGGCACATCCATGTTTGCAAAATGAATAACTGTGGTCACACGTGGCCTGCATTGCTATCCATGGCATCTTATCCAGTGGGAGGCCTAAACTGCTCTGCTGGGTCAGGGGTCTCCTCGGCCTGGCCACAGAAACCCTGGCCCACACCCAAAAGTCCTCTGGCTGCCACGTCGTTCCTCGGTGCTCCAGGCCCAATCTTAAGGCCATTGGCCTAACTGTGGGTCTTGTTTCAAGGCCCAGGTAGATTCCCCCTCCTCCCAGGGTGCTGTCTTGGTGCCAGCCACTGTTGCCAGCCACCTTCTGGGTGTAGACCTCATACCCCTGAGCAGACTGGAAGCTGCTCCAGGACAGGCAGTGTGGTGCCCGGGCACTTAGGAAACACCCGTGTCCCGCTGTCCTCCCCGCGCTGCCGGGCCTCACCTCTCTCCTCGGCCTCCAGGGCCTCCTGCAGGAGCCGAAAGGAGCTGGACTGGCGCGGAGCCGCCCGGCCCTCCCGGTTTTCCTGCAGCATCTTAAACACCTCGGAGTCCTCTTCCAGCAGGAGGCTCCCAGCCTCGGAGTTTGGGCTGCTGCAGGGTGGGGCCGCAGGGATGAGGGTCCCGACCGTGCAGGGGGGGCGCACGGGACATCCTGGACCCCGGGCTTGGAGGGCGGGCTCTCACCCCTAGGGGGAGCCGGGGACCCCACCCGCCCCCGCCCCAGGCCCTCCAGGAGCACTCCAGCCCCGCACCCCATCCCTAGGCCCCGCCGCCGGTACCTGATCCTAGGGCTGGAGCACCGTGGGGGTAGCACCCGCACGGCCAAGTCGCCCTCCCGGCCCGGAACGGCCTGTGGGAGGAAGGCGGCGGGGAGGAGTCAGCGGAGGCCCGTCCCAGGCCCGCGGGCAGGCACTGTTTCCCGGGCTCCGCCAGGGGGCGTGCGGCCCTCGCTGCCCCCAGGCCCGGCCCAGGCCCAGGCCCCAGGGATGCGGGTCCAGAAGGGAACCAAGGCCGCGCCCTGCTGCAGGAGTTCTGCCCCGGGCCTGGACAAGGGCGGATGCAGGACGCTGCAAGCCGGCTCCCCTCTGCCAGGTCATAGGCTGCACATCCTCAAAGAGGTGCACACTGGGCCGGGCTCCGTCCACGGAGAAGCAGGGCGGAAGGAGCACGCGGTCGCCCTGCAGCGAGCAGCCCGTGGAGTGGATGAAGGAAGCACGTGGGGCCCTGCGCCAGCCCGCTGCTCTCCTAGCAGGGTGGCCCTGGGCTGCCCTCTCCCTCCGCCCCGGCCCCAGATGGCTTGAGCTCTGGGAAGCCCACACCTTGGCCCCAGGAGTGCTGTCATCTTGGGCTGTGGCCTTTGCTCTCTAAGTGGAAATCTCAGCTTTTTGCCCCAACTGTGGATCTGATTGATGCTGGAGGCCAGTGTCCTTTCAAGCGCTCTTGTTACGGTAACTCCACTAAGTGAGGAGCCCAGCACTGCAGCTGTCCACCTGCAACCATGGCACTCTGGGAGGCTGAGGCCAGCAGATCACAGGTTCCAGCCCAGCCTGGGCAATTTAGCAACTTAACTGAGACTTTGTCTCTGTCTCGGTGTGTGTGCATGTTTGTCTGTCTCTGTCCCTGTCTCTCTGCCTCTTTCTGTCTCTGCCTCTATCTCTCTGCCTCTCTGTTTTCTTTTTTGTACCAGCAATTGAACTCAGGGCCTCACACTTGCTAGGCAGGCACTGCATTATTGAGCCACATCCCTGGCCCTTGACTGTACCTTAAAAAGTATATATATATATATATATATATATATATATATATATATATACAAGGGTCTCACTATGAGGAGGACCTTGAATACACTATGACTTACTACATAGCCTGGGCTGATCTCAAACTCATCATGTTCCTCCTGCTCAGTCTCCTTAGTGCTAAGAGTACAGGCATGTGCCACCATACCCAGCTGAAAAACAAAAAAAATTTAAAAATAAAACTTTTTGAGAGGCTGGGTTCAATCGCCAGTGCCACCAAAAAAAAAAAAAGCTTAAATTCATGAATTGTGGATTCAGATGAAGAACTGCACACCTCCTTCGGGCTAAAGTGAAAACTCTGGAATCTTGAGATGAATCCCAAGACCTCAGCCACCAGCCCTGACCAGCAGGGCTCACCCCATCACCCCTCTGCTCCTGGCACCCTATGGCACAAAGCCCTCCAGGGAAGGGGGCTGAGGGTCAGGAGGGCACAGTGGCTTGTTCAGGACACCTGTGGTGTCAGTGGCAGGGCTGGACCATGTCCAAGCACCTGGATGGCCACTGAGTGCTTGTGCTGTCAACTGAAAGACTGGGAGATAGATCCCTCAGGTCTTCCAGAGCCCTGTTGCAGGCTGGGGTGTCACTCAGCAGAGAAGCCCTTGCCCTGCACGCTGAAGGCCCTGTGCTCCATCTCCAGCACTGCAAGAAAGAATGAACAGTGTCCCATCTCCAGGCAGGCCAGCACACGCCCCACACAGGGCATGTGCCCAGGGAACACAGAGGGCTGACACCCAGCCTGGCTCCCATACGGAGCCAAGTCCCCATCCCACCAAGAGGGAGAAGTGCTGCCTTCCCTGGACATCGCGGCAGCGAGGCGTGTGCCTGCCCAGTGGGGCGAGCCGTGGCTCCCAGAGGGCACCAGAAGGCTAGTGGCATCCCGCACTCCTGGCTGTCTATGGCCTCAGCCAGCCAGAAGCCCGCTGTAGAGCCAGGCACCTCTGCCACTGCAGCCCGCAGTTCTTCCGGGGTGAGACTCAAAAGCCTCACTGGGACAGTGGCTGCTTTCGCCTCTCTCCTTCCCTCCCTCCCAGGCAGCTGGGCCTAGGATGGACCCTTCCTCTCCAAGTGCAGGAGGGTGCTCCTGCTCTGCCCTTCAAGAGCAGTCTACAGCTGGCACCCTTGCAGGCAACTTGGGGTGCCGTGATGAGTGGGGCAGCAGGACAGGGCATGAGAGTTGTGGGGGTGCCAGGAGAAATTCTGCAGCTCAATAAATTTAGGAAATTAGTCCAATCAAATGTCAAATGTGCTTCTTTCTCATGGCCTTTAAGCCTCTAAGAGACTAAAGCTCAGTAGCTCACAAGAGAAACACGGGACCCTCTGTCCCCCACACCCATCTCACACCCTGTGGGGCTAGGAACTCCTCTGTTTTTCCACAAATGCATCCCCAGAGCCCAGAGGGTACCAGACACAAAGCAGCTGTCCCATGAATATTTGCCAGCAGAATGACAGGAGTCCTTAGGGCCAGAGTGGGGAACTCTGCACTCATCTGGTCTGGCTCTAGGATATCAGAAGGGGTGCCCAGCCCAGCCTCCCAGCAGAGGTGGGACTGGCCAGCATCTCCAGGTACCCAGGCCAGGCTGCCCTATCACGGGGGAGGGGGCTGTTCAAACATGGATTGCTGCCCAGCATCCTATGCCCCTTTCAGCAGGTGTGACTGGTGCCTGAGAACCTGCATCTCCAACAGATTCCCAGATGTTAATGATAGTTTAAGAACCACCAGGCATGGTAGTGCATGTTTATAATCCCAGAACTTGGGAGGCTGAGTCAGGAGGATCATTGTGAGTTTGAGGTCAACCTGGGCTCCATGGTGAATCTAAGATCAGCCTGAACAGTGTAGCAAGTCCCTGTCTCATACATAAATAACTGGAAGGACCACACATTGTCCCAGCTACATCCCCCCCTTGTTGGGGATGGGGGCTCTCCCTGTAGTACCCCTTGAGACAACAGCCCTCGGGAGCTGGAAGAAGGCAGGTAGGAGGACAAAGGATGCCCTTGACATCTAGCCTGAGGCCAAGTTCACTCCCAGCCTGTCTGGAACCACAGCTCAGATCCCCCTAGTCCAAATCTTGCAGGCCCTATCCAGGCTGAGGTCCCCCTCCTCCTCACCCATCACTCTCCTCCCAACCCCACCCCTTCTGTCCTCTGTGGCCTGCAAAATTCCTGACGAAGCCTCCTCAGGCCACCCTGGACCATGTCTCTCTCCCCCCTCCCAAAAGGCCTCCTGCTTTTCTAATTAGTACCACACTGCTCGGGTTTAATTGCTCCAAAATCATTTCACATATTCAACTTATCTGACAACTGCATCCTACACGATTAAAGACAGGTATCTCCCGAAGCGCACTGCACAGTAGCCATGATACCCACCCCACTGATCCCCAGGCAGCCCCCATGCTGCAGCACCCGCCAAGATCCTGCCCCACCCTTCTCTAGAAAACCCCCATCCCTCATCCCCTCCCCTAACCACCCCCAAATGCTCTGCTCCCTGGAATGCAGAACCAACCCGAGGTGAGATTCCAGCAGCTGGGCCTCATCCCCTGCGCCCCAAAGGCTGGACACGCCCCCAGCAGCTGTGGTCAGGGCTCTGGCTGCCTCTCCCTTATCCCTCACCCCTGCCCTTGGGCAGGAGAAATGCCACCCGGGTTAGGCTGTCACCAGTGGGCCTAGGGACCTGGGTGGACGACGGCCCAGCAGAGCAGGGGGCAGACAGATGGAACGAGCCCAGGGCAGCTCAGGGCTGCCCGCAGTCCTTCGGGGGCTCCCAGGCTGAGTCAGGGACAGAGGGCCAGGGATGGGAGTCGGGACTCAGATGGAGAGGAATGTGTGTGAGAGATGCCGCCAGAGACCAGAGGGGATCATCAGCACAACTATGTCAGTCCCAGCCCAAGAGAAACACGGGGGAGGGAGGGAGCCGTTAGGGAGGGAGGTGTCCGGAAGGAGCCCCGCGTGCGCGCACACGCCTGCCGCTAGGAGATGGCCCCACAGGTGGCACCAGCTGCCAGCTGCCCAGCGGCACCACTGGCAGCCCAGCTGGTGACATGGGAGGCGCCTGTCTTTCCCCAGGGAGCCTCACCTGTCGGCCTTCGGGGCGGCTCTGGGGGGACAGGCAGGACAAGCGCTCCGCGGCGGTGGCTCCGCACAGGGCTGCCGAGTGGCTCAAGCTCTGGAAGCTGAAAGGGGCGGATGGCAGATGATGGATGACACGGTGCGGCCCCACCCAGCGCGCCCCGGGAATGAGGGGGCCCCCAGGCTCCCCTGCTCACAGCTGAGGCTCAGTGAGTCTGGGGGCGTCAGGTCAGGGGCCAGCGCGGCTCACCTGTGGCCAATGGGGGCCTCTCCCGCGAGGCCCAGGGGGCTGCTGGGCGGCGAGGTGAAGGGGCTGCCTGGCCTGGGGCTGAGGGAGGCTGGGCTGGAGTAGGAGGACCATAGGGAGGACTGGCTGTCGGGCCGGGTCCTCAGGGAGCCCTGCGGGGAGAGGGGCTGCGGTAAGAGCTTGGCTGGCGCCCTCCGCCCACCTCCAGCGCATCCACCGTCCATCCGCAGGGCGCTGGGGCTCCCGGATCCTGGCTGCTGGCATCGGCTTACCTGGAAGCGAGTGGCCAGCACTTCCAAGGAGCCCTCGCTGTTGCTCTGCCCCGGAGAGGCAGCACGAGACCTGAGGGGCACAGAGGAGAGCAGTGTCACCTGGGGCCAGCCCCCCAGCCGCTTCACACCCCATACTGTCTCAGACGTGGTCCTCAAAACGAACCAACCACGCGGGGCATCTGGATGTTGCATCTGATGATCCTTTTTGTGTGATGTGTGTGAGGATTTCTCAACTTTTTTGGGTTTTGTTTTTTTGTTTTTTTGGGGGTTTTTTGTACCAGGGATTGAACTCACAACCTCAAGCTTGCCAGGCAGGTGCTTATACCGCTGAGCTAAACCCTCAGCCCCTGAGGATTTTTGAGATAGATTCTCACTTTTTAGTTCAGGCTGATCTTGAACTCACCATGTAGCCCAGGTTGACCTCAAACTCATGATGATCTTCCTGCCTCAGCCTCCTGAGTACTGGGATTACAGGTGTGCACATCTGTAACTGCAGCACTCTGGAAGGCTGAGGCAGGGGGATGGTTAAGTTTGAGACCAGCCTCGGTAACTTAATGACTTGCCAAGACCCAGCCTCAAAATAAAAATAAAAATAGTTGGGGATGTAGCTCAGTGTGTGGGCCTTGGGTTCAATCCCCAGTACTGAAGAAAAAGAAAAGAAAAGATAGATCAGGGCCAAAACAAAAGAGATTTCATAATCAATTTCAACAAAAAGCTTCATAATTCAATTTGATTACAAATTCCTGCCATTATCCCCTTCCCTTCTTTTCCTTTTTTTTTCTTTTTGAGACAGGTCTCGCTATGCAGTCCAAGCTGGTCTCAGACTTGCAACAATCCGCCTGCCTCAGCCTCCCAAGTGCTGGGATTACAGAAGTGGGCCACCACACCCGGCTCTTTCCCCAATTTCATCTAGACTTTGTGGATCACTGTGTGGGAAGCTGGCTGATCTCATATAAATAATCCTTTAGATTTTAACCCGTGGAGAAGAAAACTGAAGTCCAGAGAGGGAAAGTGAGATGCCCAAAGCCCCCAGCTTGTCAGCACCTGGGCCAGACACTCACTTCTTGCCACCCACAGGCTCGTCCCCTGCAAGCTGTGCCACTGCCAGCCAGGATGCCATTGCCCAGGCTCCTCCCTGTCAGGCAGGTGGTACCAGCGCCAGTCCCCAACGAACCGCCACTGCCCCAGTGCTGCTCCTGGACTGCCTGCCTTCTCTGCCGCCCTGGGAAGGGCACAGGTCAGAGCCAGGGGAGCTGACAAGGGGGCGCAAGCAGAAGACTCGACTCGGCAGAGAAAGGAAGAGCTGGGGTGAAGCTGAAGGCCCAGGGTAGATGGCAGGTCCCTCCAGAGGGACCTGGGAGGAAGTAAAGGTGCCAGCTACTGCCTGTCCCTCCCTGCCCATACTGCACCCCCATAGGTCTTGGTCGCATTCCCATGATCCCCTCTGCACCTCCTCCTCAGGGTCCCAGTCCTGCGGATCCTCAGACTGCTGAAAGGGGGGCAGTGCCTGCAGGGAGGAGCCTCTGCAGACCACAGGCAGGGCCCCAAGTGAGGCAGGGCGTGGAGGAAGGGCCTGGCGAGAGCCTGGCAGCAGGAATGGCAGCCGAGAGGCAGGAGGCACCTGACTCAGGTCCAGACCGCCCAGAGGGCTCTCCTGACTGGAGGATCCCCCAGCATGCCTGGGTGGTGACTCACTGCAATGCCCCACCCTGGGGAGTCACCTGCTCCCCCCACAACTCTGGCATCAAGGCTCAAACCTCATGAGCCCAGGACTCGACTTCACTCAGGGCTCAGAGCAGTGATGGGGAGGAATGTATGAGCTCTGTGTGCAAAGATCCCCCAAATTCCTCCCCTGCCGCCTCTTACAGGAAGGGGTCCTGGAGGCCCAGCCCAGAGGACACCTTGCCCAGAAGTTTCCCCTCTTCAACCCACTTCATGCCCACACCCTGTACTCTGCACACTCTTGGGAACCAGTCAGACCCGGGCTTCCAGGTGTCTGGTGCCAGCCCGCCCTACCCAGCCTGTGGTTGCACGCCCAGCCTAGCGCCCACCTTCACCCAGCTGGCCACAAGGACACCCTTCTGCCTACTCTGCCTCCCACTGCATCTGGGGCAGCCCAGAGCCAGGCTGGGCTTGTCAGAGAGCATTAGAGGAGCCCAGGTTGGGGCGACGGTGGTGGTGGCAGTGGCAGTGGTGGTGGCAGTGGTGTGGCGGTGCAGGCCTACCTGTCCAGCTGCAGTCGCAGCGGGGATGCACTCTGTCGGATCTTGCTCTGGGCCTCGGCGTGAAGCATGCCCTCTGCACTCTCCCCATTGATGGCCACAATGATGTCACCAGGCCGGAGGTCAGCGGCCTCAGCTTTGCCTCGCTCATTTACCTGCAAAGATGAGGACCAGTGAGCCTGCCATCTCCATGCTGGTACACACGGGAGGGTGCCCAAGAAACACAAAGGCTCCACTGATCCTCTGAGGCCCCTCAGAGCCCTGCCCACCTCCTGGCCCCCTCCTGGCCCCCTGCAGCCTAACCAGCTGGTCCCCTCCCAAAGCCCCAGGAAGAGCCCCTCACCCCCACCCGGCCAGCTAAGGGAGGCCGCCCACAGAAGGCATGATGGCAGGCTTTCAGGACCTGAGCTGGAGAATACTTTTGGATAGAGTCCTGCCCATGCAAATCACACCTTGCCTGTGGCTGCCTGCACACTGCACCCCAGCCTTGGCCAGCGGGAGGACACTGCCCAGCACTGCCTGGGGCTCCCTGCCGTGACCACCCAAAATGGCTGCCAGCAGGTATAGGTTAGTGACCTGTGAGGAAAGGGTAGGCTGACCCGGGTCTACTCCCTCTCACCACCTGAAAGCCTGTTTCTGAAGTGTCTCCCATGTCTCACACAACAGTCGCCCCCCCACCGGCACTGCCAACCCCAGGCATCAGGCTCCAGAACCAAACAAGAACAGCACCAGAGGGGAGCCAGGTGGATAGTGTAGGCCTGACTCTCAGGGTAGCTCCTGCGGTCCTGAAAGCAGCCCTTACCTTGGTCACCATGATGGGTGTGTGGAAATCCCTGCCCCCAGTGATGCGGAAGCCCCAGGGCGCTGGCCCCACCACATCCACAGTCAGCACCATACCTGAGGAAGAGGAGGGGGCCAGGAGGTGGGCAGCGTCCAACCTACCCAGAGGCAAAAGGGGAAAGTGAGGGATAGGTCCAGAAGCAGCCCGGCAGGGCTGGGGGTGCACACGGTGGGTAGAGGAAGTGACTAAGTCCCGCCCTCCTCACCCCTGAGTTTCACTTCCCCCCACTCTGGGAAGCCATGACTCTGAGTTCCCCTGCCCCGTGGGCTTCAGCCAAGCAGGCAGCTGTCACATTACAGGACAGGGGCTTGCTGGAGATGAGTGGGCTCGGGTGCCAAGTGGAGACAGAGACCCAAATTTCCTCCCTCACCCCTCCTCCACCAGCAGGGCTATATGTAAATCTCTCTGGTGTTTGCTTCCTGTCCCCAAAACTGACAGCACAAGGTACTTCCTCCCCACTCTGGGAGAGGGCAGGCGGGTGGGCTAGGAACAGAAGGGCTCTGGCACAGGAGGGACGGTGAGGAACAGAGTTGGCCCCACCAGGCTATGCCAAAAGCTAGCCATTACTGGGTGCTGGCTGGGGTCAGGCCAAAGTCTCCAGAGGGGCCAACTGGCTGCCTGCCCAAGCCTGATAATGTGGTTCAGATGGACAAGACCCAGCTCCCACCTCCCCCGGGGCCTGCTGCCCTCTGAACAGCCCCGGTCTTGCCTGCCAAGCAGAGCACAACTAACCCTGGCACCAACCCGCAGGGTGAGCTGCCCAATGCTGCCTGCCAGCTGGGGCCACAGCCTCCCGTCTACTGCCCCCTCTACTGGGCACGGGAGTGTCCGTGCAGACCAGGCCCTTGTGGGATTTCCTGAGCCTTGAGATCTGCAGCCAGCAGCCAAGCCCGGCAGGAAGCTGCAATGCCAGGCTGGGCACCACCCAGCCCAGCACGCATCCTGGGCTGCCCAGGGGAGATCCAGAGACCTCACTTTGGTCTGGAGAGAGCACTGCCCGGTCCTTGAAGGACATCAGGGAGGCAGGGGACTCTTAGACCAGCGGGTCTGTCTGTCCCACCCTAGCCAGCTGGCTTCCCCTTTTGCCCAGGCCTGGCCTCTGCCCCTCCTTGGGTGCCCAGGCTGAGGCGCTGGAGACGCAATCGCCCTGAGATTTCCCAGACCTTTGAGCCGGCCGGTGGACTCCGAGCTGCAGGCAGGCGCGCGGGGAGGAGCCCAGCCCCGTCGGCCCGGCTCTCCCAGTTCTGGAGCCTTTTCAACTCGGAGGTCAATGTAGCTCCGTGGACCGGACCCTGGGCGAGGGGAGCGGGGAGTCCAGGACCCTGGGTCGCGGCCGAGCAGCTGTGCGGGGCCGGCGGCTGTCAGGGGGAGCGGGGTGCGGGGAGCGCGCGCTCACCTGGCTCCGCTCACCTGTCGCGCTGGGCGGCCGGGCCGGGAGCGAGGCGCGGAGGAGCCAGAAGAGACGGCGAGGACCGCCGCGCCCGCCGCCGCCGTCTGCCCGACTCTCGGGAGAGCGCGCCCGGGGCCCTGGGACCTGCTCCGCCCATGTGATCCGGGGCCGCCCCTGCCGCGCCCCTGGCCCGGGAAGCCGCCGCCTCCGAGCCTCCGGGTCCCGCGCTGCCACCTGGCCCCGCGAGGAGACTGGTGACAGGCGAGGAGCCCGCGTCCTGCGCGCTGCCCGGAGCGCAGAGCGGCAGCCCCAGGCTTAGCGCCCCGTCCCGGCCTCCCCGGGCCGCGGACCCCACAGGATCTCCCAAGCCGGGCCGCGCCGAGCACCCCACTTTCAAGGGAGCCTGACCCCGGTACTCCGGGGCAGGCAGGGCCGGCTGGGTCGGTCTGCGGTCTGCTGGGTTCCTCCACCCGCTCCGGTGCGGTCTCGCACCCACAAATTCCAACCAGCACCACCCCTCCGCCCCCACCGTCCCTTTCCCGGGACGCCAGTGGGCTGGCCTGGCGCTGCCCGCCAGACCCCCTCTCCGCAGTGCCCCGCGTCCCTGCCGGAGATGCCCGCGAGCAGATCTCCCTGTGAGCCCAGCGGCCAGCAGCATGGTGGGAGCAGGTGAAGGGTGATGCCTGGCCCCAGGCAGCCCTGCCTAGAGTCTCGCTGGAGGAAGCCCCAACCAGCAACCACTAGTGGGTTGTGCTGCCCCTTCCCAACCACCTGGGCTCAGGCTGTGGGAGTCAGGCAGAACAGCCAGGCAGGGGGCCCAGGTGCCCAGTGGTTCCCCAGAGCCATACCTGGCAACCCTCACCCTGGAGAGCTCCTGGCCCAGCCAACCACCTCCCGCGTCTCCTAACTTGGCACTCGGCTGGTGCGCATCTGCGGACACAGCTGTGACCTGCGTGGCTCAGGTGTGAGTCATTGCTGGGGAAGTCCTCGGGGAGGAGTGTCTTGAGCGTCCTCCTCACCACCTCTGTCTCCTCCTCCCCACACCTTGAGCTGCTGTCCCTGGTCACCTCCCTGGCCCCACCTCCTGCAACCGTGATCCCGGGAACAGGACCGGGAAGGAAGCCACTCTTCACTCTCAGGGACTAATTGGAGCTTCCTGGAGGCACCTGCTCTATCTATTGCCTTGTTTTTCGGGACAAGGGGTGCTGGGAACTGAATCCAGGGCCTCATGTATGCTCAGCGCACACTCTGCCACTGAGCCACACCCCGTCCCTGGAAGCCCCTTGAGGGAGCAGGAAGCCACAGGTAGGGCAAGCTGGGCCTCCAGGATGCACAGAGCTGGACAAATGCCACTCACTGTGTGACCGAGGACAACGCCATCAGCCCTCTAGGCCTTGGTTCTCCCATGCGGCGATGCGCAGCTGCTCTCCTACTGTGCACATCACTCTTGCAGAGGTAAAGTCCCGGGGTCACAGAAGGGTGAGACCAGAGTGCCCGCCACAACTGGGTGGTGGTGGGGGGGGGGACCCTGCTCATCCATTCAGTCACCTCACAAATATTTACTTTTGGTTTTTGAGACTGGGTCTCACCATGTAGTTCAGGTTGCTTTGAACTCATTCTGTAACCCAGGCTGGTCTCAAACTCATGGCAGTCCTCCTGCCTCAGCCTCCAGACACAAATCATTATTTTACCTTTATTCGATTTTTTTGAGGCAGCGTCTTACATAATCCAGGCTGGCCTTGAACTTGTGATTCTCCTGCCTCAGTCTCCTGAGTGCTGGGATTAAGTACCGCACCTGGAGTCACAAATACAGAGTGCCCACTGTGTTCCAGAAACTGCTGGGCAAGCACTCAGAGGGTCCCTCATCCTGCGGGCCTTGGATAGGCCCTGGAAGCATCTCCAGGTCCATCTACAGGGTTCTGTGCTCTGTGAGCTGTGTATTTACCAAACCCTCCACAAAGGCAGATCAGCTGACCCGGGTCATGTGTCTCCATGACACAGAAGGGATCTGTCCCTCCCTAAGCAACTCTGTGTCCCTGGGTACAAGTCCCTCTGCCCACCTCTCTGCTGGGTGAGCCATAGCCTGGGTGCCTTGACCCTCTTCTCTTCCCCTGCCCCTCACACTAGGCCAAGGCCCAGGCACAGCACAGAATGGGCCTGGCAGACAGCCCCGGGGGCAGAGAAGTTCGGCGCCCCATCAGAGCCGGGGTGCAGACTCGGTATCTGCCCAGAGAAAAGCAGCCATGACTCTGGTACATTTTATGCGGAGGGAGCTAGGGTGGAGAGTCATGCCCAAGCAGGGGGTCCTGAGGAGTGGTCATTTCTGATGAGGACAGCCAGGACCTGCCACGGTAGAGCCAGGCCTCGGCATGCAGGGTGGAGATGAAGCAGGGCACGTAGGTTTCATTCTGTAAGCTGCTGTTCAACCCCCACGGGGACCAGAGCACACCCAGGCTCAAGGAACCTGCTGGGGCCAGGCCACCACCCGTGGGCCGGGTGATCCCTCTGTCCTGACAGGACCGGGCACCACCACCCTTCATGGCAGCCACCAGCTCTCCCCACCTGCCTGGGGCAGCAGCACCCTGTGTGACAGGTAGAGGAGACTAGAGTCCCAGGAAGAACATGAGGGCACCCCAGCCCCAGGCCACCCCAACAGCCCACGTAAACCTCCTCCAGAGGCTCTGGACAAGTACCATGTGGCCCTGGGCAGAGTGCACGCAGTGAGGGGGAACCAAGCTCAGCACCGAATAACTGTGTGACTCAGACGCTGAACTTCTCAGGCCTGGCTTACTCCTCCTGTCAGCGGGAAGCCTATGTGGCCGCTCAGGATGCCTGCTTCAGGGAGCACACCGTGGCGTCTTACCTCCCGCCCTGCTCTCCACAGCAGCCCAGGAATGTGGCTTTCCCTTCTTGGAAGAGCACCCAGCCCCAGACTGTCCCATCCCTGATGTCCCCCAGAAGCCACCAGACCCATGGTTCTAAAACTTTAGGGGAGCAGAGTGTTTTGACTGGCTGTGCCCTGCCACTCCCAGCTTGCCGCAATTGATTGCTCAAAAACTTGAGTCCAGAGGAGAAAATAAACAAGCTTCAGTGTAGAAATGCAGTGCACAGAAGGAAAACATTAGCAGTGGAATAGTTAGAAATGTCATCTAGTCTAGCAGCCCCATAGTGGCAGCTCCAAAACAGACTTCAAACAAGGCCACACTCGAGCTCTGGTTTTCTCCTGGCCCTGTGACGTCCACTCAGCACTTCTGGTCCGACAGCTACCAGGTCCGGGGGCTGCTCTATTCACCTGCACCGGAGGGCTGAGATCTTGGAGATTGCCATGGGGCTTTCCCAGCCTCCCCTTCCACGAACACAACCCGTCCAACCTGACTGGTGTGGCCCCCTGGAGAGCCCCACCCAGCTCAGCAAGGAGGAGAAAGAAAGACTCGGGCCAGGCTCTGATACCCAGGTTTATTTTCTGTTCTCATCCAGGAGAGGGGATGCTGGGAGATCTGGGTGGCAAGGACAGCAAATGGTCCCCCTGTGAACCCTCTGGAACAGGCCCAGTGGCCACTGGGAAGAGGCGGCCCTGGAGGCTATGATGACCCTGCATCTGTCCCCACTGGCTCCCAGGCCCAGCTGGAGGCCGGAAGGCAAAGGGACAGCAGGCAAGCAGGAGGCCCCTCCAGGCACAGGCGGCCTTTGGTCTCCATCAGTCAGGAGGCTGGTCCTAGTTAGAGGAGCCCCACTGGGGTAAAGCTGGGAGCGGTCCCTGTTAGAGGGCGCACAGGCAGGCAGGGGCTGGGCGTGGGGTCTCAATAAGGCCTGGAAACAGTCTCCACTTCAAAGCAGACCTCTGTATTTGGGGAGGGGGAGAAGGCGGAGGGCCTGTCAGACGCCTGTGAGTTGTGGGTGGGAACCAGTCCAGGGGGCTCTGAAGGGGCTGGGAGCAGAGGCTGCTGGGGTCTCTGCAGATGGCAGCAGGGTAGGTCTTGGGGGAGGAGGATATGGGGGCCTTGCGCCCCCCACCACCACGTGCAAGCGCTCCCCGCCCCATCCTGGCTGGCTCCAAGTTGCCATGGAGACCATTCACACCGGGGCGACATAATTTCCAGGAAATGTCCCAAATTTCTGGGTCCTCCGGGAGACACCTGAAAGACAGGAACATTTTCCACACAGCTTGAACCACGAATGGGGGGGGGGGGCGGTTTTGCCTCCGCCACCTGCTGGCCTGGGCCAGAACTGCAGGTGGGGCCTGGTTCCCAAGAGGGAAGATTAGATTTGCTTTTCTCCCCGCTGCATCCTGGTAGCAGTTTAGCTAGGCCAATCGAAGCTTCCCAAATTCCAAAATCTAGTCAGAGAGCTCTCAGCAAATGTGTACAACAGCACACAGCGTTAAATCACTCCACCCTCCTCCTCCTCCTTATATTCCTTTTTTTTTTTTTTTTTGAGATATGGTTTTGCACTGAGGTTCACGCTGGCCATGAACTATGTACCAAGCAAAGGCTGACCTGACAGTCATCGGCCTGCCTCAGCCTACTGAGGGCTGGGATTCTGGGCGTGTACCTCCACACCCACATCTCCACCCTTCTATATGAAAGCCAGAAAGTAGGAGGATGAATCACAGAACTTTTGCCAGCAGGAACCTCACTGGTTAGCGTGGCGTCCTCATTCCAGAGCAGGGTGGGTGAGACCTAAGAGAAAGCCAGGTGAACAGCCCCAAACCACTGCCACTTAAGGGTAGAACTGGGACTGCAGCAGATGCAAGCAACCCCCTTTCCTGGGAAAAAGAAAGGCTGGAAGTCCAGGAATCTGGAAAGACATGAGCCTGGGGTGTGCTGGTAGCCCTGGACCTCTCCCAGGCTGACCTTGACTTCTGCCCCAGAAGCCCTCACTGATGCCAAGCCCCGCTTAGAGGGCCCTTCTTTCCCTTTGGCTCTCCAAGTCCTTCCTCTGCCCATCTGGGCCTACCACCCACTTCCTCCAGGAAGCCTGCCCTGCCCAGTCCAGACTGATGACCACTGGCTATGTATACAGTGGGCACTTGAAACATGCTAGTGTAACACAGGCAAAGAGCCTTGTATTTCCTTTCATTTTAACTTGTGTACATTTGAGCAGCTAAAGTGGCCAGTGGCTGCCACTCTGTGGGTACCGATGTGCACTGTGCCTCTGAAGGCTGGAGTGTGTACCCCAAGAGTCTGTAGAGATTTGCAAAACTTTAGCAGCAGCATAAAAAAATTCAAAAGCAAAAATGTACAAAATAAAATTATAATGTGTCCCTCACTCTAGAAGTAAGGACTATTAACTCATTATTGCTTAGTAATCACTTGTGTGGCTAGCTGTGGTGGCACATGCCTAGGGAAACTGAGGCAGGAGGGTTGCCACAAATTCAAGGTTAGCCTGGGCTACATAGTGAGTTCAGCCTGAACTATATAGTGAGACTAGACAAACAAGTCACTTGTCTATTAAAAATGTGGTTGGCGCTTAAGTGTTGGAATTTAGATCAGAAAGGACAAGATGCCACATCCAGGTTGTCTCTGTAGCCATCCCTGCCCAGGCACCCCCCCCCCCAACTCTTTGGGCCCTAATGTCTGCTTGTTGAGCAACAGGGCTCTGGCTGCTCACTTCCGTCCTGACCCACTCTGTGAGGCTTAGGCCTGAACAGGGGCTGCCCCACTGGTGGAAACAGCCACGTGAAGCCTGGCGGGGTCACTGTGAACCAGGCCAGAGCCCACCTAGGCTTCCTGTCTTAGTGCTGTGTTGGGGCTGCCCTGGGCCAGCATGCAGGGTGTATGGGTGTGGGGCTGTGTCCTTCCCTCCAGGAGCCCTGCCCTGGGACACAGCAGGAGCTCCATCAGGAAGCTGGGCCAGGCCCTCTGTAGGACCTCTAAGAAGGGGTGACAAGAAGGCTGGCTTTGGAGGAGCAGCCAGTGCTAGGCGGGAAGTTAGGTGGGCATGTCAGGCTGGCTGGCAGGCAGCCCACCCAGAGGCCCGTGAGATCCCCTTCCAGCCTGCCCTGCAGCCATCCCAGCCCACATACCCACAAACCAGCCATCATCACACTGCTGCATGACATCCACCCGGTCCCCTGCATGAAGCTCCAGCTCATCCTCATTCTGTGGTCTGTACTGGTACATGGCCCGGTACCTGCAGGGGACACAGCGTAGCCATAATTCTTCTTGCCCCTTTCCAGACTGGGCAGGAAGTTCAGGCCCCCAAGAGCTGCCACTTCCTGTGGATGTCTCCAGGTCCCCTCAGTGCACTCCTCCCTAAACCCCTTAGGTAAGTGGCGTGCAGCAAGCTGTAGAAGTTCTGCAAGGAAGTGTCACCCAGGAGGCACTGCCATGCCCCAGGTGGAGGCCAGGTGCTCGGCACTGCCTGCAGTAACCCGGATCCAGAACGAGTGCCCTCAGGTGGTAACTCACGGGGTCCAGTGGATCTGCGTGGTGCTGGGCAGTGAGGTATCTGAGGGATGGCTGGGGCCTGGAGGGTGTGACAGTGCTGGGCCAGGGGTGCCAAGACTCTGGAGGTTCACAGGAGGAAAGGGGGTTACATGGAAGCAGCATCAGGGAGAAGCGAACAAGGTGTCCCCCTCATTCTTGTGCATCCTACAAACTTCTGGGTCCCTTCTCACAAATCCCTTAGGCCAACGAGTCTGCCAGGACTTTTTCCGTTTCATGGTGCCAGAAAGTTAGGTCTGGAGAGGTCTTTTTCCCCCTGTACTGGTGACAGAACCCAGGGCCTCTACCCTGAGCCACAGCTCCAGCCCCCCAACCCTTTTTTGAGACAAGGTCTAAGTTGTGCAGGTGGATCTTAAACTCGCAATCCTTCTGCCTCAGCCTGCCAAGTGGTGGATCACAGGTGCTAGCATTGTGTCCAGCTAAGTGACTGGATTTCTGAGTGCCAGCATGGACAACGCCGGGAATCCCCAGGATCCCCACACAGGGCTGCACCTTCTTAAGACAGGGGTGCTGGGTGAACAAGTGCTCCCACGGGCCACAAAGCCCTGGGGACAGCACGGATCCCTATGTCGCTGTGATAACCTTCCATTCAACCCCATCCATCCAAACTTCCCCACTGGAAACGTGAATCCTCACTGTTCCTGGGAGAACGCAAACCCAGAGATGTTAAAGCACCTTTCCCGGGTTACATAGCAGGCAACTGGCACCTGCCTGCCCCAGGCAAATGGTGACAGAGTGGCTTCTGAAAGGCCACCAGGTCTGGGCTGGCATTGGGGTTCCACCTAAAGCAGGCTGGCTGAAGTCTGGGGTTCCTGGAGCTGGCCAGGCTCTGCCAGTGCGCCCTCTGCTCTAGCCTGGGCAGGACTCCCAGAGGGTGCCAGCCCTGGGGTGGGACCTGGCCACCTCACCTGGGTCTGGGACCTGAGCTCCGTGAGGCTGGTGCGGCGGGGCGAGGTGCAGCCCTCCCAGTCCGCTGGGTCGGCCGGGCTGCGTGGGACCAGGCGGGCAGCGGAGGTCGGGCGGGCAGCAGGGGCCGGGCGGGCAGTGGGGGCCAGTCGGGGGGACGCGGGCAGCTGGGGGCCGTCTTCGCAGAAGCGGAGTCGGGGCTCACGGCACACCTGCACGTAGCTGGCGGGGAAGATGCCCTGGCGTCCCGTGCCCGAGATGCGTCCCTCGTACCAGCTCTCGTTCACCTTGCGGATCAGGCAGATGCGCTCCCCCTGCAGGCAGGGAGGGTCAGTGCACCCTCCTCCCGGGCCAATCCAAGGGAGCCCACGGCGGCACACAAGCCGGGCTCTGCCCAGTCCAGGCTGGGTGGCCTGGAGCGAGGTGCTCATCCTCTCTCAGCTTCTCTCCTCCAGTGTCAGGTCTGGCCGGATGACGGCAGGCTTGGGAAAGCAGCAGTGCCTGCCTGCCTCCCATGCAGGGACAGCCTGTCACCAACGCGGCAAAGCACAGTGTGCCCAGGGCAGGTGCTGCCCTCCACCCCCAGCTGGCTGCGGTTAGGGGCAGAACCAGCACCACCTGGGGAGTGGGGGCTTCGTCTGCCCTACCCTATCCGGGCACTTGCTTCCCCTCTGTCCCTGGGGCTGGGTCCTCTGGGTGGAACTCCCCAGGAGCGCTCATGAACTCTGCCCTCAGAATAAACCCAGGCAGGCCAGTTCTTTACTTTCCAGGACAATGTTTTTCAAAATACTTTCAAATAATCTATAGTAAAAAACTGTCCAGTACCCATGCATGCGTCTGCCTGGAGTCTGATCAGGTAACCCCCTCTCTTGTGGGCCTTTACACTGAGCTACATCCCTAGCTCTTTTCTTAAGACAGGGCTTTGCTAAATTGCCCAGGCTGGACTCCAACTTGCAATCCTCCTGCCTCAGCCTCCCAGAGGGCTGGGATTACAGGCCATGCCACCAGGGCAGGTTCCTCTCTTTTATACTTTTTTTAAATTTCCAGTGCTGGGGATTGAACCCAGAGCCTTGCACATATGAGGCAAGTCCTCTATCACTATTATGACCCAGCCCAATAAAATACCCTTTCTACACAGAATGCAGTCTAATATTTTTTACCTATTGCTGTAAAGATACATGGCTTACCAACATGCCACTGAAAAATGAAAACTCTAGAAGTTTGTAACAATCTTAAAAATGGACTAGACCACGGGGAACATGCTCCAAGAGACTGGGGGGAAAATACTGTGCACAGGTGGGTACATGTGACTATTTTATTTATTTTTCTGCCTTTTAGAGACACAGTTTCACTATGTAATTCAGGCTGGCTTTGAACTCACTATGTAGCCCAGGCTTGAACTTACTATGCAGCCAAACTGGCCTTGAATTTGCAGCAATCCTCCTGCTTCAGCCTCCCAAATGCTGGGATTATAGGCATGCACCACCATGCTTGGCCTGACCCTTTAAAAGCTCATTTTTTCTTCTCTTTCCTCTATTTCTTCCCCTGTGCCCACCCCACCTGCCACTCCCCAGCTACCTTGCGGAAGGACAGCTCCACTTCTAGATCCCCCTTGAAGGTGTACTGGGCCACGGCATCTCCATACTCCACCACCTGGTAGGTGGGCGGCTTGATGGGCTTGGGGACCTCATCTATAGGCAACACCTGCAGGAAGGAAGGCCCAAGACAGCTGTGGTGCTGGCATCTGCCTGGCACACCCAGGCCTCCCTGCGCTAGGGCAGGAGCTCCCCTGGCCGAAGTGAAGATATCACCTCCAACACTGACACCAGACACAGCCCTGGTGGCAGCCAGGAACTGAGGAAGGGGTCCAAGAAGGCATCCCAGCTGGGCATGGAGGTGCCCACCTGTAATCCCAGACTCGGGAGGCTGAGACATGAGGACTGCTGTGAGTTCAAGACTAGGCTGGACTACACAGTGAGAGCCTATCTCGAAGAAACCAAAAAGGAAGAGGAGGTGCAGGATGTAGAGGAGGAGGTGGTAGAGGAGACAGCAGCTTCCTGCAAGAGGAGCTGCAGTGAGGTACGTGAAACAGGCACCGGCGGGGCAGGGAAGGGCAAGTGCAAAGGTGGAAGCTCATTCAATTCTAGAGTAAAGTGGCCAGCAGCCCGAGTAAGGACTGAGTCATAGGGAGGACCTGGGGATTTGTTCTAAGCCCGGACTTCACCTCTCACCTCTGATGAGAACCCAGTGTCCTTGGGTTCACTGGGTAGGTTGCTCCCCTCCTGCCCTACCAGGGGCCCAATCCCAATGCTAGCACTGTTTACCCTGCTCATAAAAATTAAGAACCTGGTCAACTATTTCACTAAGATATAAGTCACAGAGCCGGATGTGGTGGTGCAAGCCTGTGCCCCAGCCTGTATCCCAGCACTTGGGAGGCTGAGGCAGGAGAATTATTGCAAATTCAAGGCCAGTTTGAATTGCACAGTAAATTCAAGGTCAGCCTAAACCAGGTAGCAAGACCCTGTCTCAAAAAGTGAAACAAAATAAACAGAACAGGATATAAATAACTGATGGAATAGAATCTTGTTTACTGTAAGATTTCAGTGTCAGATTAACCTATTAGCAGGGGAGGCTTATGATGCCTATTAAATCAAGAGTCTGAATTAAACAACAGCCTGACCTATGGGTCAGACAGGAAGTGACAGAAGAAATGAGATCATTCAAGTTGAATGAAAAAAAAATTAATACTTGTGAGACACAGCTAAAGCAGTGCTTAGAGGTAAACTGAAAGCATCAAATGTTTTCATTAGAAAGAAAGGTTCAAATTAATAACCTAAACATGCACTCTAAGAAGCTAGAAAAGAACAAATTAAACCTAAAATAAGCAACAACAAAAAAAGAAAATAATAAAGAGGCAGAATTCCCTGAAATTGACCAAAAAAAAAAAAAAACCCTAAAGAATTAAGATGTACAAAAAAAGAATTCAGATGTGTTATGTCCACGGACCAGCTCCCCACAAGGAATGGAATCGTTATATACCACAAACATGCACTAATAAAATTTTTTAAAAAATCTCTAGCCAGAATATAAATTGCCAATATCAAAAATAAAAAAAATAGATCACATTTTACAGACATGAAAAGGATAATAAGCCAGGTGTGGCGGCACAAGTCTATAATCCTCGGGAGGCTGGGGCAGCAGTAGTAACACAAGTTTGAGCTCAGCTTGGGCAATTTATCATCTCGGAAAGAACCTGTCTCAAAATAAAAATGAAAAGGGGCTGGGATGTGGTTCTGTGCTTGAATGCTTGCCTTGGATGCATGAGGCCCAGGGTTCAGTCCCCAGTGCCACAAAAAAAGGGGCATAATCAGGGACTAGCATGAGCAACTTTATGCTAAAAATTTAGTTTATTTATTCATTTATTTATTACAACACTGGGGATTAAACCTAAGGCCTTTGCACTATGTTATGTTTTATTTTTGAGATAGCATCTTTTTTTTTTGGTACTGTGGATCGAATTCACGACTGCATGCTTGCAAGGCAGGTACTTTATGCTGCTGAGCTAAACCCCAGCCTTATGAGATAGTGTCTTGCTGAACTGTTCAGACTAGGCTGGAACTTGAAATTTTCCTGCCTCAGCCTTCTAGAGTTGGCCAGATTATAGGCATGGACCACTACATTCTTAAAGACACAGATACTAAAAATAACCTATGCTAACTTAGGCTTCTATCAGGTCTAGAACTTGTCTCTCTGGAATGGGGAGAGCTGCATGATTTAGTAAGTCCCACTGAAACTCTGAAATGCTGTCTGTAAAATGGGGATGATCTGTGGCCCCCCAGGCAGCGGAAGAACAAAGAAGGTTAACACACCTGAAGAGCTATTTCCCTGTGACTTCTAAATCATTATACACTTGGAATTCTTGCTAGTTACAATTAGGCTTACATTCGCAAGGATAGCTTTATTTTATTTATTATTATTATTGTAATTATTATTTTGGTTTTTTGAGATAGGGTGTAGTCTCCCTGGGTAGCCCAGGCTGGCCTTGAACTCACTATGCAGCCCAGAGCAGTCTAGAACTTTCACCTGCCTCAGCCTCCTGGGTGCTGGGATTACACATCTGGCTCAAGGACCATTTTAGAAAGACGACTGGGAATGGTAAAAGCCCAGGACACTGATGGAGTGGTGGCTTCGAGGGAAGGATCAGGGCCACATGGTCTACTCCCCGCTGGGCTCTACCCTCCTCCAGCAACCAGGGAGTATGCTGAGCACTAGGCTGGGTCTGCAGGGCGGAGCCGCTCTGGAGAGGGGCGCCCGCCTCCCAGGCATCCTGGGCTTGGCAGCCTGTCTCAGCACAGTGACCAGCTCTGCCTGGCTCCTGCCGACACCCAGCCGCTCACCTCCACGTAGTTAGCAGGGAAGATGCCCAGCCGGCCGTGGTGCTCCCCCTCCAGCCAGTTCTTGTCCACCTCCTTGTGGATGTACACGATGTCGCCCTTCTGCAGAGTCAGCTCCCTGCAGGCCGGAGCCCCACAGCACAGCAAGCTGAGGCCTCCTGACCTCCTTCCCTGTGGCAGGCCCTGCCCAGAAAACCCGGATCCCCCCAAGCCCACAGGGGGCGCCCGCTGGAGCCCTGCCCGCCATCCAAGCGCACAGACCGTCCAGGGTGGAAGGCCACGGCTTGACAAGGCCGCTTACTTGGGGGACTGTGCCTGGAAGTCGAACTTGAGCCGGGCAGCCTTCCTCTGGGTAGGGGAGAGGGCGGAGTGGGCTTCCTCAGTCAGGCAGGGCCACAGCCCCAGGCCCAGCCCACACCCTGACCCTGGCACCCACCTGTACCTTCTTCCCTTCCTTCCTGGCCGGGCTGCCACCCCGCTCGGGGACCCTGGGGTCTGTGGAGAGACACGCTAAGCTAGGGCAGGCCGCCTGGGGGGAGGCCTGGGGTGGGGTTATGCCCAGGGACAGGCCCGTGCTCACCCTGTCCCCTCTGGGGCGCGATCCAGTCCTTACCACGGGGTGAGGACGGGTAGACAAAATCTCTACGACCTAAGAACGGGCTTCCTCCTCCATCCGCCATTCTGTGGGGGCTCAGGGGTCGGGAGGCCCCTGGGTAAGTCGCATGCGGGGCACAGGAGCTCCAAGCTGGGGCGGGGCTGCGGGGACACGGGGACTGAGCCACCTGTCCCGGGCTTCGTGCCACCCGGCTCCGCCCACTCCTCCCAGAACCCCAGGTCTCTCCTGGGCCCCCAGATCCCCCCTGGGCCCCATCTCCCCCTGCAGGCTGCCGGGTCCCAAGGCTCTCCGGGGTCCTGGGCTCGCAGCAGGACGCCCGACTTCCCAGCTGGGCCGGGGCAGGAATGGGTGAGGCCCGGGCGGTGAGCGCCAGGCCAAGGGGAGCGCGGGGCGGGCGGGGCCTTGTCCTCGCCGACACCCAACTCCTGGCTCAGCTGCCCGGGGTGGGAGAGCGGGTGGGCCCTGGGTCGGGGGCGCCCCGCCATCCCCTGGCCACCCTCCAGGCCCCTCCCTCTCGCCCTCGGGGCTCCGCGCCCCAGCGCCACGTCCCCTCCCGGCCGCTGCGCCCCACACTCACCGGGCCGGGGGCCGCGGCTCCGGGGCCCGTCTGGGCACCTGCGAGGTCTGTGCCGGAGATGCGGCGCTGTGAGGCCCGGACCCCGAGGCCGCCTCCCCCGGAAAAGTTCGCTGGCCCCAGGGCGGGAGGCGGAGGCGGGAGGGACGGCGGGACGCGGGGTCCTAGAGGCGCCGCGCGGGAGGGGAGGGGAGGGGAAGAGGGAGAGGAAGAGGGAGGGGAGGAGGAGAGGAGAGCCTGTGCCCGGGAAGAAGGCGGGTGGGGTCGGGATCCTGGGCTGCAGGCTGACATGGAGTAGCCTGCGAGGACTCCTAGGGGTCACTTGGCAAGTGGACACCCCGTGTTTTGAAGAGGAGACAGGGATGACGGGGCAGAGTCCACCCAAGGTTGCTGCAGCCTCCCGGTGCTCCACCCTCCTTGGCCACGCTCGCTGGTACCTTGGGGGACGGTAGGCGGGTTTCAATGGCCCGCAAATCCTTGTCCAGCTCAGCGCTCAGCTTGGCCAGTTCTCTCTCCAGCAGGACCTGGGGGTGGGGAGAGACTGGGCAGCGAGGAGCCTGCACCGTGTGTGTGTGCGTGCACACGTGTGTGTCACGCACTGGCCAGGCCACCGTGCTGGGGTTAAGGGCAGCTGGAAGCTCCAGGGCCCAGGACAGGCTCCCTGCCTGTGGACCTGGGGGGCAGTTACGGTTCCAGATGTCAGGAGGAAATCCCTGACCCCTTTCTCCACCCTGTGCTCCAGGTTGCTGGTGGTGCCTTCCCACCAGTTGTGCCTGTTACTCCTCCACCCAGACCTGGGGGGCCGTTTTCTTGCCATCTCCTTCACAGCCATCCACTCACTGCCTGGCTCCCTGGTACCCAGCCAGGCTGTCCCCCACGCTGCCCATCCCAGGGGCATAGAACCCAGCGGCATTCAACCACTGAGCTATAAGCCCAGACCCTGTATTTTGAGACAGGGTCTCACCAAGTTGCTCAAACTGGACTTGAACTTTTGGTGTCCCTGCCTCAGCCTCCCTAGAGCAGTGATGGGATTACAGGCATGCACCACCCTGCCTGGCTGCCCTCTGGTCTCTTTGGACCTCAGATGCCTGGCATCATGAGGAGGCTTCCTGCAGCCCTGCCCCTCACGGACCCCGCCTGCCCTGCTCCTGCCATGGAGCACGCATTCAGTCTGCGTCTGCCAAGCCCTGTTGTAAGGCAGGCACCATCTGGGTGCTGGGATAGTGGTGAACTTTATGGCACTGGAGACAGAGCCTCTGGCCTGTGCGCATGGTCCCTGAGGCCCCCACACAACCCAGAATCTTCCCCCATTCACCCCAACCCTGAGTCCACGGCACTTACCTCGATGGGCTGCGAGGGCTTCTCAACAGGGTCATCCACCAGTGGCTTCTTGGGCTGAAAGTGGGAAGGGGTGTCAGGGGTGGACCTGGTTCCCAAATGCTTCAGCTGAGGGGTGCACCCACTCCCAGAGCTCCCAGCCGACACTCACCTTCTTCCCAGTCTCTAGTTCTTGCAGAAACTGGTTCCAGGAGTCTTCTGTCCAGACACTGTCCACTTTCTCCCGGTATCTCGGCACCTGCTTGGATGTAGGTGGCCATCGGCTTGAGTGGCGGGGTACCGGCTCATAGCTTTCAGGCCCTGTCCTGCTCCCACCCCATGCCCTCCAAGGATCCATGCTGAGGGGGCACTTCCTCTGCCAGACAGCTGACAGCTGGGCCTGGGGTAGGGAGCTACCTGATTTGGGCGCTGGAGTCCCAAGGGCACTGCCCCAGGAGTATAATCGAAGGTGCTTTTAGGTAGCTCTTGGGAGCGATCCCAGCTTCTCCTGATAAAAGGGAAAGACATTCCTTCAGGCTTTTTTTTTAAGGGAAACTAAGGAAGAAGGGAGCTCACAGCCCTGGGAAAAAGAGCTGTACCCCCCCTTCCACCCAGGCCCCATGGAGGGGCCTATGGTGTCTGCGCTGCCTGCCCTGGCTCCTTCCTGTGGAAACTGTGCTAGATAGTGGCCAGTGTTTGGAGCCCCAGGAGAAGCCCTGGCACAAACCTACTTCATGGTGGGCCAGGCCTTAGGGAAAAGCAGCTGCCATGGCTGGGTGGTCCCACCTCATGCCCCCTCCTATTCCAAGGATTCCCTGGGACAGTTACTTCTGCTCCCCAGAGCTTGGTTCATGGAGGGGAGGGGCTGTGTCGCATCAGTGGCATCAACTGTGCAACCACCCCAGCCACCAGGGCGCTGGTCTGACCCGTCTACCTAGGCTCCCCGTCTCTCTTCCAGCTGGCATTAATGTCCCCGTCTGGTTTTAGTTTGAAAGTCTCTACCAAGTAGAGGCACTGCATCCGGCTTATCAAATGATGGAATGTCTACCCCGAGGCTCAGGCGCTGTTGGCTGCAATTATGACTCTGCTCTGATTTTAGCAATAATAAAAGTGATCATAAGAATGGAATGTGTCACTGCTCATCTAAGGAGGCTGTGGTCCTGACTGAACCTGTGCGTTGTTCATGTTTGGCAAAGTCACTGTGTGCCGGGCAGGATGCAGGGTGTCCACAGGATCCCAATCCAGCCTCAGCCTCCCCCGCACCCCAGAGAGGGTGTGCACAGCTAAAGGCAGTGCGCTAGTTTAAACCCAACTCCGGGTCCAGTCTGCAGATGATGATAATGAATTCGGGCCAGTCATGGCAATGTGAGTGAGCTCCCGAGCAGCTCATGGATTTCACTTTGAGAGCAAAGCTCCCAGCTGACTCCCTTCTTTACCTCTTATGTTTCAGCCACATCAGGGCAGGACCAGGGATCATGCCCGTTTCTTTTTATTTTCCCCTCTCTCAACTGTCAAAGCAGATGACCACAGGTCCACGCTGCCCTCGACAGTTCTGTCCACGGGGCCCTGACACTCCCCTCTCCTGAAAGTGGCCCACAAATCTTAGGGTTCCTCCTGATGGCGACAAATTCGAGGCAATCGTTTCTGACCAAAGAATGGCCGCTTTTCTCTTGCTCTGAGTCAGAAAATCAGGCCGTGAAAACCTGGAAACCAGACGATCCTTGCGGCAGAGCCAGACGCCTGTGCGACCTGTGGCCACGAGGGGGCGCAGGTCGTGCAGGGAGGGGAACTGGCCTTGGGCAGCCCCTGCCCACAGCTCACCCGCTGGAAGTAGAGGCCGTGCCAGGGCTGCGGACAAATCTTTGCTGGGGCCCTGGATGCCTGGGGTCCAACGAGGAGGCACAGGAGATCACTGTGGGTAGAAGACAGACAGGGGCGGGGCAGGGCGGGGCGAGGCCCATTTATATTTCCAGGGCACTATCACCTTTACCCTGGCTCCCAGGGTCAGTTTCCAGGGACACCCAATGTAGGCTTTGCACCCCGGAATTATACTCTTTACAAAATCTTCAGAATAGCTCTGAAGACCCATGGCACAGATGAGGAAAGAACATCCAAGGAAATCTGGCCAGGGCATGGCAAGGGAGCTGGGGCCTTATTTGGTTGTTTTGAGACAGGGTCTCACTATGTAGTTGAGGCTGGTCTTGAACTCACTGTGTAATCCAGGCTAGCCTCAAACTCCTAGCAATCTTCCCGCCTCAGCCTCCCAAGTGGTGGAATTACAGGAGTGAGTCAGCACACCAAACCCAAGCTGGGGTTCTTAATTATCACTTGCCAAGGCAGTTGAACTTCCCGAAAGCTATCAACACCTTTGAGGCAAACCATACCAGCTGCCCCACCCTCCAAAGCCACTGGGGCTGTACCTCTCAGCCCCCGCAGCAGGCTGGGGTGACGAGTGAGCCTGCACCCCCTTACCTCTGGGTGGGTCCTGGAAGGTCCAGTCCTGCTGCAGGTCTGGGGAGCAGAAAGGATCAGGTCACAGGTGGAGCACAAAGTGAGTGGGGCACCCTGGGCTGCTGCTGCTGGGCCACTCCCATCCCCCTCCCACCTCCCTAGGGGCTGATGGCTGAGTCAGGGCCCCAGGAATGTCCTGAGGGAGGGCAGGAATCAAGAGGCAAGAGGCAGCTCTTGGGAGGGTTTGAGATGCCTCTGGCAGCCAACTGCACGCCCTTCTCGGCGGTTCCCACGCACAGGCACCCTCTCCGGCCTGCAGACTTGTCCTGGTGCAGGTTGGGAGGCCGGACTCCCCGCAGCTGTCTCCTTGCCTTCCGTGGGCCTTCTTCTGAATCTCTCCTTCCCCTCTCCACCCCCACAGCCTCCGATGCCCAGACCCCCATCTCCTGGCACATGGGAACCACTGGGGGGCCTCAAGGGAAGAGCAGCATCTGACCAGCCAGCCACTACCCCTCTGTCCACCACAGCACTGGCTCCGAGGGTTTCCTGCTTCACAACTTCCCCAAACCACCCCCTGAACAGGCCTTCAGCCCCTCAACTCCAAATGACCCCTGGCAGCAACCATCACAGCACACCACTTCCTCCTTTTGAAACTCCTTCCTCACCTGGCTGCAGAAGGAGGCTCGGTTTCCTCTGCCTCCCTGGCCGCACCCTCTCCACCCTTCTGGCTGGTGTCTGAGGTCTCTGGAACTTCCCAGCATCCACTTGCCTAGGAGCTCAGCCTCTCCATTTCCCTAGGTGACCCTGACTAGTGCGAAGTGCTGGGGACTTGAACCCGAGGCCTCACATATGCTAGGCTTTACCACCAAGCTCCCTGTGAAATGTTTTTCTCTTGGACAGGGTCTCATTAAGTTGCCCAGATTGGCCTTGAATTTATGATCCTCCTAAGTAGCTGGGATTACCAGGTGTGTACCCTCCCCCCAGGTTAAGGTTTTAAAATCAATCAAACCTCTGTTGTTACAAATTCTGCATCTACAGATTGAACCAAACCTTATGTTGAAAAATTTCAGGAAAAATACAAGCTTGTTTTGTCACTGTCCCTTAAACACTATGGTATAGCAACTATCTACATAGCACTTACTTTGCATTAGGTCTAATAAGCAACCTACAGTGGGCTTAAAGCACACAGGAGGACATAAGTAGGGTTCTGCAGTTTGGCTACTCAAATCACGCAGTGGGATGAGGCCAGTGCTGTGCCAGGGGATTTGAGCAGCCAAGGATTTCAGTGTCCGCAGGAGTCCTGGACGCTGTCCCTCCTGGATCTTGAGGGAAAATGGCTGTACCATTTATTCCCATGATTCATAGCCTTGGCTGCACTTTAGAATTACCCAGACAACTGTCAATCAAAATCTCTCCTGAGTGAGCCCCGGGTATTATCACCCTTGGCTCTGAAACACAGTCTTGAGTATTCAACTGCCTACTAGACATTTCCAGTCAGATATGACACAGATCTAAAACCAAAATTCCCCTTAACAGTCTCCAGAGCCTGGATGTGGTGGCACACGCCTTTAGTCCCAGCACTCAGGAGGCTGAGGCAGGAGGATTCCCATGAATCTGAGGCCACCCTGGGCTACATTGTGAGTTCGAGGTCAGGATGAACTACACAGTGAGACCCTGTCTCAAAACAAAACAGGGCCAGGGATATAGCTTAGTGGCATGAGTACCTGCCTGGCAAGCACAAGGTCCTGAGTTCGATTCCTGATACAAAAATAAAAGTGCTATTCCTGCAGTCCTCTCTGTCTCTACAGATGGCAATTCTGTCCTTCAGCTTGTTCAGGTTTAAGATCATCCTTGACAACCCATGCAATCCATCAGTGAACTCAATCACTGTTTCTGGAACACACCCAGAGCCCCCCAATCCCACCAGGTCTGCAGGTGGTGCCCTGGCCCAGCTCACTGTGGTCTTGAGCCTGACCCAAAGCAGAACTTTTTCCCAGTGCTGCCAAGCTGGGAAATGGGCCCCGGCTTCTACCACCTCCTGCCGCGCCAGCCACAACCGTGGGAGCAAGCGACCCTCTGCTTTCCCTCCGTGCCCGCTCGGCTGAAGGGCCCCTCCTCTGCTCCCTCTGCTGGTGCCTCCTGCGCCCCAGGGCTCTCCCTCTAGGGCCTGACAGAGCTGTGGATGGGGCCGCTCCCTGGCCTTTCTTTTCTCCCTGGCCTTTCCACCATGCCTGCTGCCACACTGCAGGTTTATCTGTCTATTGTGTCTCCTGTTTATCTCCCCTTGTATTTTAGAATAGTGCTCCGCACTATTCTGGTCGTAAGTGCTCAGCAGATAGACAAGGAGTGACGGATGGGTGACTTTGTGGCCATTTCACACACATGCAGGCCACGGGGCTGGTTGCATTTCAAGTTGTGGAAGAAATCAATGCTTCAGGTCTAGGACTAATGCACTAATGGTGTGATTTCAACCTGGCAGGAAAATAACACAATTTGAGGGAAGGGATGCTTCCCTGCACCTTCAGAGGACATTGGGGGACAGTAGCTGGTCACTGTTTGCCCTAGAATGCTCTAGAGGGAGATCACAGCTGACCCTGAGGAAAGGGAGGGGACAGAGATTCCTTTTCTTTTTTCTTTCTTTCATTTTCTCTTTTTCTTTTTTTATCTTTTTGAGACAGAATTTCACTATGCAGCTTGGACCAACCTTGAACTCACTTTAAGCCCAGGCTGGCCTTGAACTCACGATGATCCTCCTGCCTCAGCCTCCTGAGTGCTGAGATCACAGGCATGTGCCACCACACACAGCAATTTCTTTGAACTGTTTTAGGGAGCTCATCTGACAGCATGGGTGTGTATCTCAACAACCCCCTAAACTGATACATCACCTTTACTGTCCCTCCCCACCCCTTTAGCTACAGTGTCAGATTCCACTCTGGGCAGGTGTGGTGATGCACCCCTGTAATCTCAGCACTCAGGAGGCGGAGTCAGGAGGATCACCATGAGTTCAAGGCCAGCCTAGGCTACATAAACAAGTTCAAGGCAAGCCTGAACTACACAGTGCGTAAAACAAACAAACAACACCAAAAGAACCAAGGATTTAGTTCAGTGGCACAAGCACCTGCCTGGCAAGCAGGAGGTTGTGAGTGAGTTCAATCCTCAGTACAAAAACAAAACAAACTCCCAAAATTAAAAAAAAAATACATATTAAAAGAAGCAATTGTCAGAGCCCACTCTGGGCCCTGTCTGGGTGTCTAACCTGGTATTTTCCGGTGAATCTGCTGAAACATCCTGCGATACCACTCTCTGGGGCAGTTAACACTCTGCAATCAGCAAACACAAAGTCAGGCTTTCCTGCTTACCCACACTCCGGGACGGAGCCCTGCAGATGCCTGCCTTCGTGAGCCCCTTCCCTGGTGGCGCCTTTCCACGACACTCAACATGCATGTCACGTGTGAGTTAGACGTTGGACGGACTCCACCAGTGTATATGGCAGTGACCGCTGCAGTGTGACAGTCGGGTGATTAACACTTTTCCTCTTTGCTTGTCTACAATGTCTCCTGTTCTACAAAGAGCACGTGTTTCCATGTAATGAAGAGGGCCTGGCATTTCTTATAATCCCCCTCCACTGAGCTGGGGGAGGCAGGGAGGGTTTGCTACCAGTGGCAGTTGCCCTGTGAAGATCCATGGCTGCCTCCGGACAGGAAGGTGACAGAGGGAAGACAGGGGCTGGCAAGGCTGGGGACCCAGGACCCTTCCACGCCTTCTGGCCTGAGCTCGTTCCCTCATTCCACCATTCAGTAACTACTTTGTGACCCCTGATCGCACCAGGTCCTTCAAAACCAAGAAGAGCAGGGTCTCTGCTAGGCTCGGTTCTTACGATGGTGGCTCATTTCACTGTGGAGACCCTGTTGGGAATTCTGGACCTGCAACTCAACACATAAGGGTCCCCGAAACTTTATGAGGTTCATCACCTCCCGAAACTAACCCCAGGAATGGTCAGGGCACAGACTTTATTGCCCTGTCCAAGATCAGCTGATAGAAGTGACAGCTCAGTGTAGGTCCCCAGATCCCGCCTCTGTGACACCCCCAACCTTGGACTCACAGATCGGGGGGCAATGGGCATGCCACTCTCGTCCACGGGCCCAATCCCCTCGTACTTGACCCAGCGCTTATCCCGATGCCTGCTGTCCTTGGTCCATGTGGCTGACCAGTTCTGGGCATGCTGGGAGGTAGGGGTCTTTGGGCTTGCAGAGGGTCGGCTCCCAGGGCCCGGCCAGGTCTGGTACCAAGCAGGGTCTGCTGGGCACATGCAGGACAACATGAGCCGAGGGCAGAGTCTCCACCTGACCTTGTTTGTTCCTTAGCTCCGTAGAACACTGATCCCTGTGGGTCCACGTTTCAACATGCCTCTGATTGAGTAGATGACGCACTCTGCAAACCTCCTCATCCCCAGCAATACCACAGGCTGCTGTTTGTTTATTTCTTGCAAGTGAATTAAAACAGATTTCATTCTGAGAAATCTGTGCTGTCTCCACCCCATCCTGCTTTCCTGGGACTGCTCTAAAAGTCTGCAGAATGAGATCTGGGAATCATCACTTATAGAAAACGCTGGGGACATCCCGGCTGGGGTGTGGCAGAAAAAGATACCAGGTTTGGAAAGAACAGACCTGAATTCAGAGCCCGACTCTGCCACCTATTGGCTGTGTGACTTTGGGCACATCAGTTACCCTCTCAGTGCCTCAGTTTTCACTTCTATGAAACAAGTGTAACCAAGGCGAAGATTGGGTGACATGGAGTCTGCCTGGTTTGCCTGGCACACAGTCAAAGGGCTCTCAGTGAGGAAAGAAACTCACTCCTCAGTCACAGCTGCGGTGTCACCAGCTTCCCTAGAATCTGTAGCCTCTAAGTAGCCAGTGTTGTCATCAAAGGGCTTTGGGAATGAAGGACGTGGGTTTGAGTGTCTGCCCAGCCTCAGCTACTGACCAGCTCTGAGTGAACCCACCTGGGTGCTGGGGGTCATCTCTGGGCGCTGGGATGTAGCCATTGCACACTGTCCTAGGCGCAGGGTCATGGAACTGGAAATTAAGGGTGTTGGAGCCACCATTCCGGATGACAGACACCTGTGGGGAGGGCCAGGAGCAGCAGTTCAGGGCCCAGAAGGTCTCACCGAACAGGAGGAGGGATGGCTACCAGGGCACAGCCCCCCACAGTCAGCGTCTAAGGGCCACTTGAGCTTTCTGGGGGGAGCTCTCTGCCAATCCCCTTCCCTTCTGCTTGTCCCTTCAGTCCTTCGGTGCCCCCTCCTGACCTGCCAGTGCCCCACCTACCATAGGCCCACAGTGTACCCTCTCCCTCTCCGCCTCACTCACCCGTGTCCCCCGGGAGGATGCCCCTACGTGGGACCGGAGGTGGTCAGGGATGAAGTCGTCCAGGCTGAGCCCAGCAGGAAGGCTGTGGGGTGAACCTTGCATGCTGAGGTCAGGGTTGGAGGACACTGGGTGTGCCAGCTGCTCCCGTGCGCGTCTTCTATGGGGAAGGAGGAAGGAAGGGAAAGCCCTGCTGGGCTGCAGCGCTCGTGCCCTCTTGGCTCCCAACCCTGGGGTAGGGGAGGAGGGCCTGGCTGTAGCAGTAAGTTGGGGCCAGCTGGGTGGGAGCTCAAGGACCCAGGAAACAGGCCACTCTGGGTGCCTGTCTGCAGGCTGCCCGTGCCGGCTCCCAGAGGCACAATGGACTGCTTGTTAGACCGGGGCAGGAGCTCTGGGTGGGAGTGGGGGAGGGGGAGGCCTGGGCCAGGAGGAGGGGAGGGAATGCTGGCCAGGAGCAGGCCTGTGGGCCCACTGGCCAGGCCCTTGGGGCTGCCCTGCCGGCAGTGCAGGCAGCAGCCCCAGGGGGAAGGCACCGGGAACTGGGACAGCTGGCAGCAAGGAGCCTGGACAGCAGGACTGTTTCAGTTCCTCTGCCTCCCCCAGGCCTGTGGAGCATGTGCTTGCCTGTAGGCACAAGGGGTTCTGCAGGCCAGGCCAACAGCAAGGCCACCCGCCCACAGCTGTGGCCAGCAGCCAGCAGTGTCCTGGTTCCTAACAGGGCCCAGGAGAGTGTGGGGGCACTGCCAGGCAGCGGGAACCACCCCGAGTTCAGGGGAAGTGTAAGCTTCATTTTGGCCCCCTTTGCAGACTGGAGACTCAAGAGCGCTCAGGGAGTCAGCTAGGGATGGGGGAAGAGAAAAGCCTCGGAGGAGCAAAGGGGACAGATGGTCCTGCTCCTGGAGGGGGGTGCCGAGTGCCCTCAGTGTGCTCCTGCACACACACATTTCAGCCTGCACCTCCAGGCTCTTCTGCTTGTTTTTTGTTTGTTTTGTACCAGGGGTCAAACTCACAACTTTACGCTTACCGGGCAGGTACTTATGCCACTGAGCTAAATTCCCACCCTTGTTTTTTTTTTTTTTTGACAAGTTCTCTCTATGTAGCCCAGGCTGGCCTCGAATTTTCAGATTTTCCTGCCTCAGCCTCTCAGATGCCATCATTACAGGTGTGCGTCACCACGCCCAGCTGTCACCCAGTCTGTTTAGAAAGGAGGGTCTTCTTGGGCACCAAACCTGACTCCCCAGCAGGTTCCTTTGCCCTAGGGGAAGGTCAGGGGAAAGGGACACCCAGGAGAGGGAGACCTGCAAGAAGAGAGTCCTGTGGCAGGTGCGACAGGACAGAGGGAAGGTCCTGTGTTGGGCTAAGGGGCTCTCTTGTACCCACACAACTGTGGTGCAGAGCACTGCCTTCTCACCTCTGCTGCTGGACAGGGCTGGAAGTGGGGCCAGCCTCCACCACCTCTGAATTGGACCAGATAAGACTCACCTATGCCCATGGGGGCTGTGGGGCTCTCCATGAGGACAAGAGATGCTGGGGTGCTCTGTCATGTGTGGTGGAGTGAATATACATGCAGCATTGTGAACAGGACTTCTGGGGTACCAGGGGATTGTGTGAGCAGCCTGGACGTGGGGAGAGGTGTACACACAGGTAGTAGGTGGATAGAAGGCGCAGGCAGCAGTGGTCCTGTGAGCCACATAGGGGAGGCAGAGATGAAGGTACAGAGGGGGCCATGAGTCCTCTTCCGGACTCAGTTCCTGCTTAGGCCTTGGCAGACTGGCAAGTGTACAGGGAAGGCTGGGGGTGGCACCCTGTCTCTGGTCTGCCTTTGTGGGCATCATGTGGACATCAGAGCAGTCTACTGGGGCTACAGCTTTTCCATGCCAACCCCTAACTGAGGGAGCAAAGAAGTGAAGCAGGAGGAGGGGCAGCTCAGCAGCTGGATCTAATTAGGATTCTTCCCAAAAGCAAAACATGCAGACACACCCCAGTTCCCACGGCAGGGCCTCCCCACATAGGGAAAGTGAGGCAGGGTGAAGTGGAAGATGAGGGGTACACAGCACTAGCTCTCAGCAGCCACCCTCCCCGCCCTGCTGACTGCTCAAGGCCAAATTGTGGGCTCAGCACCAGCAGTCCTGACCATCAGCTGACCTGGCCTTCCTCCCTGAGTGTCCAGGCCCCACCCATCAAGCTGGGTGAGAAGTGCCCTCTCCTAGGATGGGCAGCCCATGGAGGTCCCCACCACTATCACCTGTTTTCAGGGGCTGCTGACCCTGGGAGCCCCCATCCGCTCTTGCCCAACCCTGCTCATGTGACTGAAGCACTTCCCAGGAACACGGAGGGGTCTGGTGGGAAGGGGGTCCTAGTTTTTCTCTTGGCAGCTCTGCCAAGAGACATTAGGGAGACTCTGGGGAAAGATGGAGGCATCCTGGGGAACTAACTACTCCCTGCCTCACATAAGACATGGGGTGTCAGACAGTTCTAGGGCCCTCCCAGAATTCAGGCACCCCCTTCTCCCCAGCAGCCAGCTCCAAACAGCTGGAGGAGGCCAAGTCGGCATGGCACACTCCCCCCACCTCTGGGCAACAGCCTGGCTTGGGACTTGGCTTTTTGCTTTCCCAGGTATTTTTCAGCTATTAGCATACAAGGACAGGGACAGGGACAGGCTTCTTCCAGTTCTGCCTTTCCTGGATGGAGAGTGGAGGAACTTCTCACAACTCGTGTTGGTGGTCAGGGCAGGGACCCTGGGGAACGACTCCGAGCCCTCCCCGCCTGGTTGGGGAGGCGGCACCTGGCCTCCTCGCCCCTCGCCACCCGCACCTACCTTCCGCGACGACCAGGTGGTGGGGCTCGCGGTCGTCCGGGGGCTCAGAGCATCCCGGTCGCGATCCTGCCTGGCGCGCTGGAGGCGGGAGGGCAGGGAGACACGCCGGCCGACGCGGCCTCGTGACCCGGTCAGGACGCTGGGGCAGGAGGGGCGCGCGAGGCGGAAGAGGGAGGCCGGGCAGTGAGCGTCGCCTTGCGGGAGTTTGGGGTCGGGATCGCGACTATGGGCCGGGGTGGGACGGGGGTGCGATGCAGGGTCCGGCGGCAGCCTCCCTCCCGCCTGCGGGGCGCACGAGTGCCCTCGGTCGGGGCGCGCCGCGGGGACGCTGTGGCCCATTGCCGAGGGGGCCGGGCCGGCCGGGAGGCGGCGCCGGGAGGGGCCACCGAGGGTCCCCGGGGAGCTCGTTCGCGTTCCCAGCTGCCTCCCCCGAGCCCCCACCGCAGGGCTGGCGTCGGGAAGGGGGCGGGCGGGCCGGCGAGGGCCACTCAGAGTTTCCAGCGACTGTTCCAGGGTGTGGGGAGCGAACTTCTGCGCGGCGGAGCCAGGGCAGGGGGCAGGGAGATTAACGAGAACGAGCCGCGAGTTTCAGACGCGCCGCGGGCCGCCCGGAGAAGCGGACGGGGTGGGACCGAGATAAGGGCGTCCTGCAGGCAGGGTGGCCCGGAAGGCCCCGCCGCCTGCCCTTTCCCGCGCTCCGGGAGACTGCGTGCGCAAGCCAGCGCTGGCTGGGCGTGTGCAAACAGACGCACGCGCGCGTGCGCTGGATGCCCACACACGTGCGAGCGCGGGGAGGAAATCGGTGCCAGGCATAGGTCCTCTGAGCGCGCCGCGCCCCTAAAGAGGATGAGGGTGGGGTTCCCGGGGCGGGGAGGAGGTTAGAGGGTCCCGGCGTTCCCATCCACCGTATTTGTTTGATCGCCCAGCTTTTCCGCTGTTCCCGTGGCTCTGACGTGGACCCTGAGGCCCCGCCCACTGCTCCCCCATTCACGCGGCCTCCCTGGCCACCCCCAGCGTGGCACAAGGACTGTTCAAATACATAGTGAATATGTATTGACAGTGGGAACAGACCCTGGAGCTGTTCCAGCTCTGGGCTTAGCTCTGGGATCCCCTTGCCCCAACAAACCAACTACAAGTAGTCGCTGATCAACTGCAGTGTTGCGAGTGACGGAGGATACATTATACAAATCATGACTATCGGATACCGACTGGGTAGCCCACTGGTGCCTGGGGTCACCGTGCAATGTACAGTGCCATTCAGTCGTAACATTCAAGTCAAAAGTTGAGAAGAAAGACAATGGAAACAGATGAAGCAGCTCTCCACACACCCCCCACCCCCGCCTCCCTGCCGCTTGCTGTGTGTGGGAACAGGCACACAGAGGAGGGGCTCCAGAGGGCATGCCGGGGCTCCCCGCCTTTGCCTGTTGCCCTTGGAGACAGGCTGCGCTGGCAGAGGGGGTCACTGGGAAACAGTCCTAGGCTTCCAAGGAAGATTTTAAAAATGATGACTGGACTCCAAGTCTGCCAACTGTGAAGGAATGTTACAAAGGCAACTATTGCCCTGAGCAGGGCAAATTTACAGGCTTCCATTATTCTCTAGTGCTCTGACCTGGACTCCAAGATAAATATTTCATGAGATAACAAACATTTCAGATCCCTTCTGCCTCTCCCAGGAAGCAAAAGGAATGGAGACAGGGTGGGCAGCCGGTGACCACATTGGGCAGCAGCTCAAGGATACTCCTCGCTGCCCTCCTGAAGCACAGGGCTGGTCACTGGCTCTTGGTTCCAGCCTCTTCCCACCTTCTGGGGAAAATATGTACCTGTGTCCCTAGCCCCGCGTTTTCCCACCTGTCAGGGTCCTTGGCACTAAGAAGGGCTTCATCACTGTCATTTTCTTCTTTGTTCTCCAAAGATGGTGAAGCTGAAGGTCTTCCAACTCCAGGAATCCTGGTCATGCCCCTCTCACCAGGGTGCACTTCTCTTATTCTCTAGGGCTCTGACCTGGACTCCAAGATAAATATCTAATGTAGAGGGTGCTGCTGAGCTGCCAAAGGCCACAACTTCCTGATTCTCACAAAGCAAGGTGACAGCCATGGGCAAGGACCTGGGGCCTGGCCACCAGCTCCATCTCTATGGGGATGGGGAGCTCAGTAAACAGCTTTGGAGGAGGGAGGCGGCGCGTGGGAAGCCCTGCTGGACACTTTGGTGGCCCCGCTGCTTCAGCTCATTCTCTCTTTCTTTCTCTCTCTCTGTTCCATGGTGGCCAGCTGGCCTACTGGATGGCACAATGGGAGAGCTCTGACCGCAGGGTCAGGGAAAACCTAAGGAAACTTGGCTCATTCCTCATTCAGCCCTGATTTAGGGGAGAATTCCTTTCCTCCTCTTTGAAAAGCAGATTAAGGGGATAGAGGGAGCCAGGTTCAGAGATTAGGCCAAGACCCAGCTATCTGATTTCCCAGCTTCTCCCCCAGCCTCAACTCTGACGCTGGTTGGCCTCCACAGCTGCTGCAGCTTCAGGGCAATGCTGGACAGACAGACTGGATGGTTCCGGCCAGCCTGGAACAGATTCTTTCTATGACGGTGCCCTGCCCCACCCCCTGCCCACCGTCTCCCCTCAAAGAGAGCTCTCCGCAAGTGTGCTTTTTGACTACCTCCCGGCCAGCCTGTGGTCAGAGGTTGCCTTGGCCTCCTCAGCCACCTGAGCCGTAGTAAACACAGTTATGTAACTGCTCTTTTTCTCTGCTATCTGATTCCAGTCACTGGGGTCCCCAGCCCTGGCTGCAGCTGGCAACCTGTATCTGTTGAATACCTTCCCCAAGCCAGGACTCTGGTCCTTAGTCACCACCCCAGGGCATGGTTACCTACCCAGAAGTGCTGGGGTTCCTCACACAGAGAGGGAAGTCAAAAACACATACTGTCACCAAAAGAATGAATGAGGGGAAACAAAGAGCTCTCAAGCTGCTTTTTCCTCGTGCCTCTAGGTGCTCCACCAGACTCAGCAACTCTCATCTGCGGAGTTTCTTTCTCTAGTGTTTTAGGAGTCTACCATCTGTATGGGCCATGCCCTGAGATCTCCCCCACCAGCCCTGGTCCCACCCCCCAGTGTTAAGAGGAAGGATGTCTACTGTCCCTTTTCTGCTAATGCTGGCACATGCATGTAAGCACCCAGTTTTTGTGTACTCAGAGGAGTGTTTTCTCTTGGCATATCAGGCATGGTTAGCAAAGGGAGTCAAGCAGATTGCACTTCTGTAGATGGGAGACCAGTGACACTGCAGTGAGGAGCTGAAACCAAGTCACCTTGGACATACCAGTGTGGTCTGGACTCTGTTTCATCCCCTGGTCCCCATCCTCTCTCCTGGGTCCTCCCGATTCCAGCTCCTGCAGTGCTGCCAGCCAAGTTCCACTGACGGCCCTTTCTGTACCAGCCACTCATGGGAATGGGCAAGCAAGGGAGGAAAGTGCAGGTGACCCACTTTGGGGCTTCAGAGGCCCTCCTATGCAGACAATGGCATGACCTGGCCATCTGGAATCCACTTTTTTTTTTTTTTTTGGCATAGTCACTACAAATAAGGGATCTCTGTGAGAGGTCAGTGCTGGAGCCAGCAGCCAGGACTGGAACATGGACCCCATGGGAGTGGAGGCTTCAGGTCTGCCTTTCACTAATCTTTGCATAGCATACACATGATGCCACGGGCTTCTATTCAGGGCTCTCCGGCACTCACATCCAGTCCCCAAGGGCTGTCAGAGAATTCAGGCTTTTTGCCCAGTTTTCCCAGTCTGTCCCCCAAAGCTGTGACACAGCTATCACATCCACAACTGTTCTCTCCCTTTTTATGGATGAGCAAATGAACACAATGTGCAGATGGGGTGTCTTTGAGAAGATCTGAGTGGACAAATCTCAGATCTCAGGAAAAACGAAAAGACCAAGTGGCTGTCAGCTCTTTAGAAAGCAGATTTTATAAGGGAAGGATAAGTACATGATGACCTCAGAGGAGAAACCAAGCCAAGTCAACTCGGCCACAGAGGAGAGCATAGAACCAGGGACTGGAAAATTAGGTCTGCCTCAGCCTTCCTTCCCTGCTCAGGTAAACTGAGATAAGAAAGGAAAGCAGGCTGATTGGCTGGCCAGTGGACACCATGAGGCAGTGCTCTGGCTTCAGAACAAAGGATAACCTGTCTTCCCACCTCCTTGAATTCTGTGATGAACCTCCTTCCTCACTGCATAACACTGACTTAATTTAGCAGTAAATTACAAATCCCCTGTATAGACAATAAGTAAGTTTTCTAAGTTAATTCTTTAACAAAACCAAAAAGCAAGACCATGCAATTACCTGTAGCAGGCAACAAGTGGGAACGAGATCTAGATCTAGTGAGAGGTCAACATGAATTTTCATATCAGCCTTTCATTCCAAGGCTCTTAACAGAAGCTTTCCACAACTCTGTAAATAAGGGCAAGTAATACTTCATTTTACCAGTATTTTAGCAAAGGGAAGTGACACTGCTAACCCAGGACACCATGGGGTAACATGCATACTCAGCTTCTGTAAAACTAGAAATCTGAGCTTATTTTCTGGCCTGTAAACTACACTGTGGCCCCTTAATGTATTTGAAGTCAAACTGCTGTTTGGGGCTGGAAGTGCTGGATTGGGCCCTTCTACCTCCACACCAGGACCTGCAGTATTCCCTATTTTCACCTCCACTTGCCCAAAGGAGTGAATCTGTCCCTAGGAATCCACAGCACCTCATGGTATATTCCCTTTGCACAGGAAGCAAAAAGCTGCTCTGGGACTTCCAGTCCTGAACAGTTCACCTCCACTTCAGCTTCTCTCTGGCTTGACTCCTCCCACATTGCGTTTCAGCCATGACTATTGTTAGGATCACATACAGGGTGATTAAATTACTATAATAAAACCTATTTTTATCCTTTGTAAAGACTGTGTGTTCTGGGATATCCTTCTTCCTTTTCTTCACTAGTGGCCTCTGCTGGAAAAGCCACAGGCATAGGGGCTCCAGAAGGAAACAGCGGTGGGGCAAAATGCCAGCCAGGAGGCCAGAGTCCAGGGAGTAATAAGGCTGGGAAAAAGCAGCAAGGAAGCAGCTGCTGAAGAGCTTTAAACTCAAGGGCTGGAAGAGTGAAGGAAGGAAGCGCTTTTTACTGTGAGGGGACCTCTCCTTTGGGAGGGGAATTCCTTGATAGAGAACAGACAGACCAGAACTTGGAAGCCAGGCTTTCCCTTGACTCCTAGAATTAATTATTAAATGGGTAGGAACCAATTATCAGTGCCTCTACAAGGAAATAAATACACAGGGAGCCTCACTCTGTCAATTTAAGGGTTTTTTCTTCTTTTTATCTTAAGATGACTTCCAATTTACAGTAACAAAGTTCTAACAAAGTAATGCTTTGTTCACAACAAGATTTAATAAATGACTCTGCCAATAAGTAACATTCTCATTTCTTTAACACCACTGAAAGAAAAAGTAGGCAGTCTCCAAATCCAAGCAAAACAATCCATCATACAGAAGAACCTTTAGAAAAACAGTATCAACTAGCCTCACAACTAGCCCACCACATGTAAGAAGCAAAATCAGGGACTTTTCCTGGAAAAAGTGTGCTGACATTTCTATGCTACTAGTTACAACACACGGAGAAAGATAAAATGTGTTTCAGTGGCATCTTCTAAAAGATACGTGATAGACAACGCATCTGTATTGCCCAAATTAAAGTCCATGGCTGCCTCTTCCTTACTATATGCACTTCACTTTAACATGCAAAAATAAAACTTAAATTTAAGAAGTCGTTGGAGAGAACTGTGATGAGGGGGACCCCTGGGCCAGAACTTACAGAGGCAGTATGCACAGCCCCACTTCACAGCTGCACCAAAGGATGGGCCATGTCCATGTCCTTGCTTCTGGACCTGAAGCCACCTAGACTTGTCATAAGGGCACTGAGGAGGAGAAGACACATAACCCTATCTCAAACAAAGGTGTTATTTAGCAAGGCCTGCCACAGTTGTGGGGGCATGAGGTCAAGGCTTCCCAGGAGGGAATATACTCTCCAGTATCATCTCCACCTTTGTGACTGCATAGATGAAGGCAGTTAACACTGACCCCATTCACTCTGGCTGGCCAGATAGAGGGGCAGGGCAGGTCCAAGTCCCAGTGTAATGTTGGGGTGTCCCTCTCCCGCACTCTGTCAATGGCACAAAGCCCTATTGTTAATACAGTTCACTGCTGGCCCTTCGATCACAGTAACACCTCTGTCCTTCAGCTATACAACTTTCTTCCTCTACACACATCTGCTCTTTCTTCAGCCTCCTATGAGTGTCTGATCACAGCAGGATGAAAAGGGGCTGTGGCAATATCATACTTTATAAGTGTCCTTCATGTAACCCACACCATCAGTCTTTCGTTGGGCCTTTCCAGGCTGCCCTTTACTCCCTGTCTAGCAGATTTCAGAAAAGATGTGGACTGGCTGCCAGAAAAGGTAGAACCCATGATTATAACCCCAAGTAATTTAGGAAATTGGAGCTTCATACCTACAATTGGAGCTCTGGCTTCTCTCCCTCTGGTATCTGCCTGGGTATGAAAAACTGAATAATGTTTTTAAAGAAACTAAGGTTCTACTATTACCATAACAACTACAATAAATACTGGAGATTCTAGAATGCTATTTGAACAAGTCTTTATGGATTAGTGTATTACTTTCTCATCATTAGGACAAAATACCTGACACTTGCAATCTAAAGGACTATTTTGGTTCACAGCTTTAGAGGGTTCAGTCCATGGTCAGCTGGCTCCAAGGCAGAGACTGCATGGCAGAAGGAAGCTGCTCAACCAAGAAACAGCAGGAAGAGTCAGAGACAGAGATACATTTCCTACAGGCATACCTCCAGGAATATACCTCCTCCATCTGGCCCCACCTTATAGCACATTCAGCTCTGAACTCACCAATGCATTAATACACTGATGAATACATTGTCCTCATGACCCACTCACTCCAAAAGCTCCACCTCTGACATGTGAGAGTTCTGGAGTGCGGTTTAGATCTAAATCATAACATTAGAAAATAATGTCAATACAAAGACTGGGAAGAAAAATTTGACAATTAATACAAAGTAAAACTATGAAATCAGTCAATGTGTGACATTCTCTTCCTAAACCAGTTTAACTGACTGATCACCCAGACTGGTTAGGATGAACTTAACTCTGAAGAGCTTGAATTTTATATTAAGGGGTATGGTACAGTCAAAAGCTCTTGAGATCAGCTACAACATTCATATAAGAGAAGGTAGATGGCATAGATTTCTACCTTCCTCATTCTGAAAAGCTGGAGAGGCTCCTGAGTAATGACTGTGACAGCAAGCCCAGCTGCATCTCACATGGGATATGGGAGTTTTCTTATTAGAGACTAGCTGCCTCAGTGGTTTGTATTTTAAAACCACTCAGAAGGAAGAGGATGTAAGGGGCAATGCCAAGGCTGAAACTCCCCAAAGTGACTGTTTTTCAGAAATCCCACCCTTGCTCCTTAATGTCATTAACTAATACATATTTGAGTGAACAAAGAAGGAAGGGTTAGTTGGGCATGGTGGTGCACACCTATAATCACAGCACTTGGTAGGCTAAGACAGGAGGATCATTGCAAATTTGAGACCAGCCTGGGCTACAGAATGAGCTCAAGGTCAGCCTGAACTGCATGGTGAGACCTTGTCTCAAAAAGACAAAAAAAAAAAAAAAAAAAAGTTTTTTCCTATTTTAAATACCTGACAGAGAATCATCCCTAACTTATCAAGTTAAAAAAATAAATCTTTGCTATCTAAATCTAAATAATAAATCTAAATCTAAATCTAAAAAATAAATCTTTGCTATCTAAAGAAATTTTCTTCAATGAATGGCATTGAACAGAACAACAGAAAATGCAAAGCAAATCCACATAAAAGGAAAAATACTAGACATTCCTCAGCAAAGTTCAAGGTGTGATCAAGCTAATCAGATTGTGATAAGCAATTTTCACTTTTCTGGTCAAAATCTAGTCACGAAAGTCCAGCAAATCAGCAATATTTCTTCTCATAAGCACAGTGTCACCTTGAAGCCGTAAAGAAAACTGAAGCTGGTTTTGTGGTATTCTGCTAAGGATGCATGCACACACACAGGTGTATTGTCTTTGTACTAATCAAAACACAGCTTTAAAATGGGTGTTTTGAAATAGTGTGGTATGTTTTACATTTTTTTTTTTCCGTCTTTTTGAAACAGGGTCTCTCGATGCAGTTCAGGCTGGCCTTGAGCTCACTTTGTAGCCTAGGCTGGTCTCAAACTCGCAATGATCCTCCTGCCTCAGCCTCCCGAGTGCTGGGATTACAAGCATGAGCCACCACGCCCGGCATGTTTTACATTTTTATTTTAAAAAGTTATCTGATCTTTTTTCTTAAAAATTTCACATGATGTGCATGTAACCAAAATCGAGAGACTTATCCATGTGAAGCATCTTTTTCAAAATGGCATTTTAGAAAAGCATACACAGGTGTCTTCAGACATGCTCAGGGAACTGATATCAGAAGTGGTTATTTTGTTTTCCTAAATGGGAGAAGTGTCAGAAAAAAGAAGGTCCTTGTGAACCTTAATGTGAAGGTGAACAAAAGGAAAGTAATTTTAGTATCTTTAGAACATGGGTAGGATTTAATAAAACAGAACAGGATTTGAAAATGCCAACTCCACAGAGCTTCAACAGCAGTTAAACAATGTTTATTCACAATGATGGTTCTTGGCAGAAACAGCACTTTGAGGGCAAACCAAGGTGGGCATCTAGCCACCCTGGAAGCTGTTGTTTAGATTCAAACATTCTGAAATATATTAAATCTAAAGTGAAACCTAAAGTGAAGAAACAGGACTGTTATTACAACACATTTCTTTTCTGTTTTTGAGACAGGGTTGTAGTATGTAGTTCAGGCTAGCTTTCAACTCACTATGTAACCCAGGTGGGCCTCAAATTCTCGGTGATCCTCCTTTCTCAGTTTCCTGAGAGCTGAGATTACAGACATGTGCCACCACGTCTGGCTATACAACATACTTCTAAGGCTTATGCCTTCGAAACTGTTTTCAGTCATAGATGCAAATATGTATGAGGGAAGTATGTGCTAAAAGGAAGACTCACTTTTTAAAAAATCTTACTCATTCGCTCATTCAATTCAGTTTTGCAGTGCTGGGGTCAGCACGCCAAGTAAGTGGCTGACCACTAAGCTATTCCCCCAGCCAAGAGCCTGGCTTTCCACAGAAGTTATCTTTTCGAATTCAAAATTTCTGACTCCAGTTACCTTTGAGAGCTGGTGTTGTTCTGTCTTAAACTTGCTCATGTTTTCTTGATAAAGTTCTCACCTTTCTACCCTGTTAATCTTTGACAGCTCTGAGGGCACCCATAGAACACCTTTCTATGATGTGACCTCTCAAGGGAACTTGATTTATCACCTCTTTTTAAGAAGATTATGAAATTATTAAATAATTGTACTTTTTCACCAAAGTATTGTTTGGTCATAAGGATTTGCAGTATTTCACTACTGCTGGCAGATGGAGACCCTTAAGAGCAGTTTCCACACATGGACTAACAGTATATGTGTGCTGCATGTAACAATATGCAATGAAAAGGAGAAAGTAGTAAGGACTTCCAGTCCTACAGTCTGTCAATGGACTGACATGGGTAGGTAAGGTTTCCAAAGACAGAATTTTTCTATCACTGAGGTTGGGGGAGAGGAAAGTGAGGATGTCCAGGGGGTTAATTCCTCTTTCAGAAGAGGAGAGGGACTCAAGTGTTTTTCCCTCTCCTCTTCTAGGCTTTACTTAGAACTCAGTAGGAAATCCTTTATTTTCTCCCCCAATATCACTTTTTTTTTTTTTTTTTTTGTGAGACAGGTTCTCACTGTGCAGTCCAATTTGGCCTTGAACTCACAGCAATCCTCCTGCCTTACTCCAGAATGGTGGGATTATACATGTGTGCCATCAGGCCCTGCTTCTTTTACTGACAGAGAAATCCACGCAGGCAGAGTCCAATCACCAAGAGTGCTTTGGTCTCTGTCATAAACAATCTGGGAACTATTAGCAAAAATGTACAGAAGAACAAATAGGTGGGGGGCTAAGTCTTCAATCTTCCAACTAAATTGCAGTTTTTTGGGAGAACATACATTGTTTTCTGGAGTTTTTTGGTTTTCTTGAAGCTCTAAACATGAAGTACTGCTGTCTGAGGTACCTGCTTCAATGCTGGACTCTTGTACCCAAATGACAGTCAGGAATCCCATGCATTTGCTTTTCCATTCTTTTTATATAGTGTGCCCAGACACATGCCCTCATTACAGAGGTGACCTGGCACCTGTGTTCAGACTAAGCCAATAACAGGATCGTAAGGCTATCCGGAATTAATTTCACTAGGTTGTAACATGAAAAACAAATTAAGGGAAGATTATTTAAACACTGTAGTTGAACACTTGTTTTTGTATCCCACAATATACTAAATAAAGTTGACATACAGGTCAACTTAATGAGCATGAAAGAGGCACAAACTTCTAACCAAATCTAGAAGACAGGAAACCCAATGCCCTTCGAGGAGGCTCAATTCATGAGGGGATCATCCTGCCCTCATTGGCTCCTTTCAGAAATACTGACACTGAAACAGATGCACAGCTGCCACAGCAGCACTAGAGAGCATAAATGCTTCTCCCTGAAGGTTCTACTGAGGGTGTTTAAAATACTTAGATATTTCATTTACTCTTTAGGTAGATAAGTCACCCAGGATCCAAAAATAAAAACACCAAAGAATATGGCAACACTTAAAGCTTTCTGAAATCTTTCTCCCCAGTTTCTGAGGGGTGTATAAACCAATCATGCCTGTGGTTAGATGGATGATTTTTTATTTTCAGTGTTGAGGATGGAAGCCAGGGCAAGCTCTCTACACTGAGCTATATACCCCCAGTCTTAGAAGGATACAGTATAAGTAACTCTAGGAAAATTCATCATTATTTTTGTTTTACTAGAACATGTTAAAAAGAACTGAGAGTCCAGAAGAGCAGGCTATTATGAAAAACATTCTCCTCGGTCCTTAAATCATTGGATTATTTACCTGGAGGCTCTAATCTAAGTAAGTTTCTATCAGAACAGAGCAATTTTAACCACTGAAATCTAAAAGACCTTTTCCCAGTGGCACCCAGCAGAAAGAAGAAAAACTATCTTCAGTTTGAAAAGTTAGTAGTCTTAGATAAATGCTACTTCCTTCCAAAGGCAAGATAAAAGTTTAACTAGTTCAAGTCAGAAACCCAGGGCTGAGGTTTCCAAGGCCCTTTTATTAGGGGAAGTTCCCCTTGATAGCACAAACTTCACATATTGATAACAATCAAATTTGTCCCTAAAAATTAGGGGGATAAAAGGGAAAAACAAAACAGATGTGCTTTTTGTGTATACTAAACACAAATTAAAAGAATTTATAAAACATTCGCCTTTCTTACAGAATAAATCCAGACTAAATTATGAATGCACCTCCAGGTTTGTTTTTGTCGCATTTTCTGATAATAAATAAAATTTGTTCTTAAGCTTGGGATCCACCTGTGTCCCAGCATGCCTGAGTCATCACTGGGCTTTCTTCCCATGGACTGGGGTCACCAGTTTCGCTGGCCCGTCGTGTCCACTGTGTTTTCGAGGCGGCATTCGCTCATTAATTCGGTCCAGTCCTCGGGCTTCTTCAAAACTCCGGATCTTGTGCTGAAGCGAAAACCCTCGGATGGCTAAAGAGAGACAGGAAAGGGGGCAGGGAGTGCTCAGTTAGGTACAAAGTGGCAGCTCAACAAAGCTCACACACAACACCCTCCCAGAAAAGACAGAAAGGTGGCCATGGAGCACACGTCTGGTGAAGGGAAAGGACAACATACGACTCAGCCAGCTGCATCTAAAACTACTGCTTCCTTCAAGGGAAAGGGCAGCTAAAACTGAAATCTTCATAAAAGCTCACTCATGGCAGAAGTATGCCTGTTGAAATGCTAACAAGCTCTTACTTAGCCCCAGTTTGAGAAAGAGTGGACCAGAAACATGCTCGCTAGAAAAAAAGGGCAACACTACAATAACAGAACAAATTAAATAGTTAAACTCAATAATTGCTTTTTTTTTTTCCTTTCTTTTTGTTTTAAAGTACTGGGAATTGAACCCAGGGCCCTTTGCTCTGAGCTATATCACCAGCCAATTTTGGTTTTTTTTTTTTTAAAGCTTTGAGACAGGGATCTCACTAAGTAAGTTATTCAGTTTCCCAGACTGGGCTTAAATCTGGGATGCCCCTGACTCAGCCTCCAGAGTGCCGGGATTACAGGTATGTGCTACCATGCCTGGCTCAGAGTTATTGCCTCAAGCACAAACATTACATTGACCACAAAAGAAACAAGATGGCTTTTTTTTAAGACAGCTTTTTATCTTGCACAACCAGGAGCTGAACATACTATAAAAACCATCAACACAGCTTCTAGATATTTTCCTTCTGATTCAACTTAGACTGTGCTTAGACTGTCAAAAAAAGGCATTTTCAAATAAATTACCCAATAAAAAATTTATAGGTTTATCAGTTCCAATGTTTTTTCATCTACAAATTTATATACCGTGTTGCTTAAAATGAGTCTCCATAGAAACAAAAATAATTTAGGTTAATTGTCTTAGGACAACCTCTAAAATGAACCAAATGAAACTATTTTTGTCTTTGCTCTTAATAATCTTAAGAGTCATTAGATAAAGAGGTTGCCCTGTCTGACCTTAGTCACAGGGGTGTCTTTTGTATGGGGAAGAGATACAAGATTAAACCTCTCCGCACATCACACCAGCGGTTGCTTGAGCTTTAGTCACTGTGTAAAAACTGACAAGTCCCACCAAGGGCTTTAGCTGTGGTATCGGTCATTCAAACGAATAAAGACACAGAATGTGTGAACATGCCTAGGAATGTTTATCCCTTTTCTTGTTTTTACAGTTCTGGTGATGCAATAATAAAAGATCTGAAACTCTGAAAAAGCCTTTTAAAACCAGGAGACAGACACATGAGCACATCTACCCAAGGAATACAGCCGTACCTTCCTGGGCCTCTACCGCTTCTACTGTGGCTGTAAGAGGGCAGGAGCAGTGGCATGCAAAACGAAGACAGAGAAGAGTGAGTAAACCAGCAGCTCTGCCGCCAGCACTGACACCCAGGCCCCTCCTGCTCGCCTCCCCTGTCCACCGAGAAAGTCCCCTAGTAAGAGAAGCCAGAGATTACTGTGAGGAGCTAAGTAGTGTGGGGGAACACAAGACAGGAAAGTTTCTCATAATTTTAGCATTTAAGTGGCATTGGAACATTGTTCTCTTCGTTTGAAACAGCCAACTGCTAGTTTATGTCTTTTTTATTATTGTTCTTCTGAGACAGTCTCTCTATATAGTTCAGGTTGGTCTTGAGCTCACTATGGAATCCAAATTGGCCTCGAAATCACAGCAATCCTCCTGCCTCAGCCTCCCAAGTGCTGTGGTTACAGGTGTGCATCATCACACCCAGCCCTAGTTTATGTCTTGATAGCACATATCAAAATTACTTGTTACATCAATTTTTTTAATAGTTCCAGGCAGTGAACCATGGGGATGCTCTACCACTGAGCTGTATCTTTAGGGTATTCCTTCCCTATCCTTTCCTTAAATTTTGAGACAAGGTCTTGCTAAGTTGCCCAAACTGGCCTTGAACTTAGAATCTTTCTGCCTTAGCTGCCTGAGTAACTGGGACTACAGGAGGGTGCTGCTGCAAATCACTTAACAATTCAGTTTCAGTTTGTAATAGCTTGGATAGTATTATTAAGATACCACTGTAGCCTATTCAAAAAACTTATTTACTATTACAACTTACTGCTCTCAAATGACTTATGTGGGAGCCAACCATCCTTTTAATTATTTAGTACAAAAGAGTGGTCTTTGAGTAACAGACTGGCATTTCAAAGAAGAAAAGGATGCATTACACAAGTGAAGGGCTGTTTCTTGTCTGGAGGTGGACTACTAAGTGGCAAAGGCACAGGGCTCTTCAGTTCCACCGGAAATGCATGTGCCCCTGTGGGACTGGGACATGGCAAAGACTGACACCGACACCCCACATGCTTCCACTCAAGCCAATGATCAAGAAAGCCCTCTTTTCTCCTTCCCTCAGTGATCAAAATGGAAACAATTTAAAATTAGCACCAAGAGGGAGACTTCCTTACACCTTAACTTTTCAGACAACAAAAACTCTAACATGAAAAGGTTACAGGCTGTTTTAAGAAAGAGTCTAAGGAAGTTCCTGCATGTGAACCTATCAATTCCTCCAGTCTGAATGTTGTTAAAGATGGCAGGGAAAGGGCACAGAGTAAGAAGCAGGTCTGCTGTTCTTGAGGCGTTACATATCATTACAAGAGAGATGGAAAGAATTAAGCTGCTAACTTCCTAACGCAGTAAGTACCAAGGCACTGGCACTGAGTTTAATTTGCCAGGTGCTTACACTGATCTACCATGTGTAGCAAGGTCTTAAAGTACTGCCTCGGTTCTTCTGCTCCCCTTACAGGAAACGAACTGAACAGGAAACCCCAGTGCCTTCTACAGTATAATACTGACGAGACTGCAGGAGAGGCAAGCTTGGCCTGAAAATGGCTTCAGAGTGCTATTTCAAGTTGAAAAGCCACATGGTAAGATGTGTGCTGGTCCTATGCGGTCTTAGGCTGTCCCAGAGCTGCTCTTCTACTGGATGCTGCAACAGCAGTGTGCACTGAGGGATCTTAAAGAGACACTCATATAAAACTGTTTTCTCTTTAACATCCTTACTGAAATACAATTCATATAATACAGTTCACTTGTTTGAAGTGCACACATGCATGGCTTGGACATATTTAGAGTTATTTAACCATCATGAGCTACCCTTAGAATATTTCTATCACACCTAACCATTAGCAGTCACCCCCATTTCTCTTACCGCTTCCTCTTACCACCAGTCAACCACTAAAGTATTTCCTATCTATGGATCTGCCTGTTCTAAATAGCTCATGTAAGTGGAATCATGTATTTAATGACTAACTTCTTTGACTTAACACAGTGTTTTCAAGCCTCATTCAGGTTGTAGCATGTACTTTGTTCCTTTCTGTGGCTGAACAGTATTCCATTATGTATAACATGCTTTGTTTGTCTAGTTGGTAGAGTTTTAATCACTTTTTGGCTATATGAATGTGTCATTTGTGGACATATTTCATTTCTCTGGGGGGTGGTATATACCAGGCCTTGAACTATGGGTCACATGGTAACTGTTCACTTTTCTGAAGAACTACCAGAATGTTTTCTCCAAAGTGGCCACACCATTTTAGACTCCCAGCAGTTGTGTAGAAGGGAGCCAATTTCTCCATAATCTCACCAACACTTCTTTTCTTTTTTTCATTGCTGGGCATGAACCCAGAGCTTTGTGCATGCTAGGCTAGCACCTGCACCCCAACCCTTAATAACATGTCTTATCTTTTGTACTGTAGCCATCCTCCTGAATGTGAAGTGCTATCTCAGTATGGTTTTGCTCTGCATTTCTGGAATGTCTAGTGATGTCAAACATCCCTTCATGGGCCACTTGTATGTCTTCTTTGGAAAAATGTCAATTCAAATTTTTTATCCTTATTTAGTTGTGATGTCTTTTTATTTAGTTGTAAGCATTCTTTATATTTTCTAGATAAGAGTCCCTTATGATCTGTGAATATTTTTACACATTCTGTGGGCTGTCTTTTTATTTTCTTGATAGTTCCACTTGTAGCATAACATTTTTTTTGAGACAGAGTCATGCTGTGTATCCCAGGGCAGCCTTCAGCTCATCATGTAGCCTGGGCTGGCCCGGGCCTCGTCTCAGCCTCAGAGTGCTGGGATGACAGGTGAACACCATCACTCCTGGCTCTTAAGTTTTAAAATTTTGATGTGGTCTAATTTATAATTATTTTTTCACATGTCTTTGTGAATGTTGTTCTTTTCTTAGCTTTCCACTTGATTTTAGCAACTAGGGAGCTTGGTGTCAAATTTGTGGCTTAATTTCCTTTACTATCTTTTATGCTCCAATTTTCAAGCACACTTATTTATTTCCCTGTGTTGTATATATATATACTGTAACTCATTCCAACCTGTCTTTCAAGAAGGTAAGGTGTAAATGAACATGGCTGTAAAGTTGTAAGGGCCATCACTAGTTGTTGAAAGCTTTTTAAGGAAAGTTATATTAACAATAAAAGATCTTTTTCTGCTCTAGCTCAGTTCTGTTCGCCCATGAGCATATGGAACTGAGACTCTGATGTGAAGATGACAAACCAAGCTCACTCCCTTGTCGACCAATGAGGAGTTCTGAAACTCTGGCACCAACTTTAGTTGTGTTCTTACACATTCCTGAAGATTTCCATCCATTTCAGGAATATCAATAAAAATTCCTAAACTGATTAAGACATTCAAATCAGGAATACCGAGAAACTGGATAAACTGGGCTCAGCCAAAAAGGTGACCATAAATTAGAAATAAATAAGCAAATCCCCAAATACAGCTATAAAATTTTCTTAGTTACTTGTCCTTGGCATGTAGATTTGCTCTTTTAAGATCTAGATTGGTTCAGACTAAAACAACAACTATGTGGATCAACCAATTTTCAAAACTTCAAGAAAGACTGCGACAGGACATTTCTCTTCTTCTTCACCCATGTTACTTCCCATTACATGAAAATACCCTTATCAGCGCTGTTCTCCACCACCCCACATGACCAAGTACTGAATAAAAACAAAGGTGGAAAACCATTTTGCTTTAAAAAAACAAACAGCTGCACATTTATTTAAGGGAGAATCTTAATCTGAAACAGATGGCTGATCTTTTTCTATGAAACTAAAGGAATGGAGAGAATGAACTGGGTGAGTGGCCCAGAGTCCCAGCCACAGAGAGGGCAGAGGCACAGGGGGTGCTTGAGCACAGGAGTTCAGGTTCAGCCTGGGCAACAGAGCAATGCCTGGTCTCTTAAGAAAAAAGAAAAAGGAAAAAAGAAAAGAAAAAAATTATATTCTTGCAAGGATAAAATGTCAGTCTTTCTTCTAAATAGCTGAAGTCTAATATTTCAGTACTCAGTTTGAAAAGGAGGAATTCAAGTCTATCAATGAAAAAAAATGTATTCCTCTTAGTCAATAGCAGTTAAGATTTCCACAAAAGGAACTCCTGTAAGTGGCAGAATGACTGGGGTACGGGGCACAACAAAAACCTGCAGGACCATTTCAGTAACACAAGGGGAACAAGAAGCAGTGAAACTTTGAAAGTAATGCTTCAGTTCCAGTTCTCAGGTTGGAGTCAGTCACTCAGTTGGGATCACGTTTCCTCCCTACTTGACCAGTTTTACATACATTTTGATAAAAGCCAGGCTTCATTCCTTAATTCCAAAAAGCCCTCTACTTAGAAGCCAGTGCTCATATGATTTTTACTTGTTTTTGATTTCAGACAGGGTCTTATTATGCAGTTCAGGTTGGCCTTGAAATCACAGTGATCTTCCTGACTCAGCTTCCTGATTGCTGGGATTAGAGGCATGTCCAACCACACCTGGCTCTCGAACCATTTTTAGAATGCATACTCTGATTGAAGAGGGGACAGCAGCACTGCAGTAAAGCATGGCTATAGGCCAGAGGCAAACTCCCGCTCTGTTGGAGACAAGTTTTCCAGACCATTTTCTTGCTGAGGTATAAAATATACAATGAGCTATAACGTGTGTCCAAATCATATACAACACACATACAACTTCTTCCCAGACATGATGCATAGCATTCCCAACATCCCATGGTCCCAGTGTGGCTTTGGGCCAATATCATCCCAGAGGAAGTGCATCTGAACGTCTCGCCCCACTGCTTAGCCTGCTGTTCTCTGACATGGGACACAACACACAGTCTGTGGCCCTTCAGTCTGGATTTTTTGGTTATTGTTTATTTTTGAGATGCTGGGAACTGAACTCTCAGAGCCTGGGACACTGAGCTACATCCCTAACTTATGTCTGGTGGTATTAGATGACTATGTTATTGCATGTATCCAAAACAGGCAATAGTGCCTCATTGTATAAACATAACATGATTTATCTACCCTACTATCGATGGACACTGGGGTCATTTTCAGTAAACCTATAGGAACACCCTTCTGCACATCCTTTGGCAGACATGTGTACCAATTTCTCTCGAATATATGCCAGGTGTGTAAATGCAGGGTTGTGGGTGGACACACATTTCCCTTTACTGCCTAATAGTTTGCTTAAGTGGTTCAACCCCTCCATAATCCACTGACATATCTCCAGTTCTATTTCTCCACAAACTCATCAACATTTGTACTTGTTAGATTTGATTTGATTTGGTATTTATTTCATTTCAGTTTTTTTGAGAAAGGGTCTCATTATGTAGTTCAGGCTGGCCTTGAACTCAGGGTGATTCTCCTGCATCAGCCTCCTGAATGCTGGGATTATAGGTATGTGCCACTAAGCCAGGCTTCTTATCTGATTTTAAATGTTTACTCATCCTAATGGGTACCCAGTGGTATTTCAGTGTGGTGTTAGTATCTGTTTTCTAGAGGAATAATTATAGCATTTTTGATATGGCTATTGGCCATTTTGATATCCTTTTGTGAAAGATCTGTTATTTGATCTTTTAAAATTTTTCTTAGTATCTTTAATTCTTTATGTATTCTGATTTCTTTTGTTAGACATATGTATTGAAAAAAAATCTTCATTTATGGCTTGCCTTTTCCCTCTCTTAATCATGTGTTTTCATGAAGAATTATTTTGAAATGGGCCTTACTAAGTTCCTCAGAGTGGTGTTGAACTCATGAGTTCAGGTGACCCTCCCACCTCAACCTCCACGGTAGCTAACAGCTACCTGAGCCACGGTACCCTGCTAGGAGGTACTATTTTAATGGAATTCAAACTGGGCACAGTGGTGCACACCTGTAAATTTAGCATTCGGGAGGCTTAGGCAAGAGGATGGCCATTAGTTTGAGGCCGAGATGGGCCAGCCTGAACTACACAGTGAAATCCTGTCTTAAAAAGACCAGAAAGAGAGAGAGAGAGAGAGAGTGAGCGATTGATTCAATTTACTAATGGTTTTCTTTTATGGTTAGTGTTTTCGTGTCCTGCTTAAGGACTCTTTGCCCACCATAATGCCTAATCTCTATATTTCATTCTAAGAGTTGTTTTTTTTTTTTAACCTTTTCCATTTAAGTTGTAATACAGCTTGAATTAGGGTTTGTGTACAGAGAGAGGTTAGGGGTCAAGATTCATTTCCCCCCAACAGCTACCCAACTGTTTCAATGCCATTCACTGAAAGCAGCCCTCCTTAATTTTATGTTCACTGCAAGCATTCAGAGAGCAGAGCACCCCATACTCACCAGTCTCAATGGTCTGCTTTCCTCCAGAGAGGACGCCCAGGGGGAGTGTGCCTGTGGGTGTGAGGCCCTTGAGGGTCAGCACACTCTCGCTCTCTTCACTGCAAAGGAATACCAGAGCCTTGGTTAATGCCAGGGAGCTCCCACCTCGCCATTCCACAGCACGCACAGGAAGGTTAAAATACAGAGGCATGGACAGGACAGGCTTCTTCACTTCTAACCAGCCTCTGACTCAAAGAAGAGGTTTGCTACAAATATTCCTATCTTAAACAACCAGACAGATTCTGTTTTTCCACTGAAAGTGTCTACAGCCAGGCATTTCCCACACATTATCTTATTCAATTGACTTAACAACCTCATGAGCTAGGTCCTTTTATCTCTTTTTGATAGACACAGAAATGCAGGCACAGATTAAGCTCAAGATCACACAGAAAAGAGGCAGAATCAGAGTTTGAACACAGGTAAATCTGGCTCTGAAATCTTTACTCAACCACTACATGCACTATATCTAAGTGAGTACCACATGAGTACTTGCCCGAACATTTTTAGTCTGTTCAATGTGCATTCAAGCTTCAGGCCAGTAGATCCAATACCAAATTCCAATTCTAAAAGGACACTCTGAAATCAGCTTCTAATGTGCTTTCAAAATGCCTCTATCCCATACTGTTAAAGACAGACCAATCCTTACCGAAGAACCGAAAAGACCCGTGCCATCTTTCCAATGGCTCTGATTTTATTCTTGATGATCTCTTTTCGAACTGTAGTGCCTCCTTAGAGAATACAAAGAATACATTAAGTTAAAGGAATACAGTAACAGGTTGGCTTTAAAACACAGGATAAAGTGCCACTTTTTGTTTAAAGAGAAACTGTTATTTTTAAAAGAAAAATCAAGGCCTAAGTTTGTTTAAACAAAAATTCCAGGACATTCTAAGAAGCAAGAGAAAAAAAATAGCCCAGAAGAGATAAAAGTGAAGTAAAGAATGAAGGAGCCACAAAAAAAGACTGAGTGGATCTTTGAGGGGTGGGAACGCTTGTGGTTCTGAAACGCAAAAAATAGTGAAGAGTGGACACACACACACACACACCTTACCAAGACAGCTGCAACGGCAGAGACCTCTTTTGTGAATGCAGTGAGCCACTGTGAGGTGCAGGGATGGCCTGCCAAAGGGCAGGCGTCACTAAAGCAGTTGCTTTTTGCAGTGAACATAAGGTTCAGCTAGCTCTCCTAACTAAGGGCAGTTTTCACACTGCCATCTTCACTTACTCATACCAGTGAGTTATTTCCTCAGCATACTATGGACAACTGTACAGTACAAACTACATGGATGGCAAAGGTATTTTATTTGGGTTTTTTTTTTTTTTTTTGGAGGAGTACCAGAACTTGAACTTAGGACCTCACGCTTGCCAGGCAGGCGTTGTGTCACTGAGTTAAATCCCTGGCTCCAACTAAAGTATTTTGAAAAGCAGATAGAAAATGTTAATGCAAGACTACATGGTTTGTTCTCATCTAAGACCTAGGAAATAGCCCACACATGAGAAGCCAAGGATCAGGCATGCATCAGGTGACTGCATTCTTAAGTCAGAAAAGGAAAGGCTATTCCTTCCTTGCCTCCAGCTCTCAACGTCCTGCTGGAACAAACAGCAGGGCTGCAGAAAACACAGACACCACTACTGAAAGGGAGGACAGAAGGCTGTGCAACACCATCAACTACCAACTAAAAAGGTCACTCAATAGACGGCAGCAGGACAGACAGCAAGTATTACGGTCGTAGCACATTTCAGTTGAATACCTTTCTGAAAGCTTGAAATGTAGAGATCTTCAGGGAGAAGACACACCAAGAAACAAGGAATGGAGATAGAAATATGAAAAGAGAATGTAAGTGTGCATGGAAGAGAGAAAAAAATCAAAATGAAATGCACTGAGAGTAGGCTAAATGGTAAATACAGATTCCTTCCCTCAGCTGTCTCTTCCATTTCTTAAATGTCTCATATTTACATGATTTCCCGTCTATTATTGTTTAACATTTTCTACTCCCTTCATCATGAAAATCACATTAGACAAAAATGTTTTTGTGGAACAAAGGGTGGAACTGTTCACAATTCTCTTAATAAGAACACTGTGATTTTGTTTCATGAATTCACTATTTTCTCCTATTTTTCGGGAGATATTTTTCTTTTAATAAGGTTGAAGCCTTCATAATTTCAAATTAATTCCAGTTGCCTTCCGAACGGCTTTTGTTTTGTCTGAGAGGGACTGCTCAGGTCTCTGCTGGTGTGAGGGGCATCAAGCCTTTCAGACTGCTGGGCGAAGGCCACTGACCATGAGCTCAGCACCGAGCGTCACAGCCTCGGTCGGGAGCTCAGGAAGTGTGTGCTCACTTCATTTCCTTTAGGTACTGATGTGCTCAGCTGTACTCCTACTCAGAATCCTCTTGGCTTGTGCTCTTTAGAGATGCGCCTCCAGACTTGGAAGAGGCACTCAGTCTCTCAGGAGAGGTGGGGCCTTGCTTGCTTTGCAAAGAGCTCTCACCCAATCCACTTACGTTAGGGTACTATCAGCCCTAACCCCCTCTTCAGTTCTCAACTGGAGCTACAACCCAGCATTCCCTCTGCTAAACTGGGCTTTAGCTTTCCCCAATCAGCTAATAATACTAATGCATTTGTTTTTCAAGTTTCCAAATATTTCTACAAAAATTTCCCCACTTTTTTTTTTTTCTTTTGTACCAGGACTCAAACTCAGGGTCTTGTACTTGCCAGACAGACATTGTGCTGCTAAGCTATATCCCTGCCTGGCTCTCCACTGTCATAATAACTTTTTTTATTGTTTTTCTTTTTTTTAGTCTTCTTGAAACAGGGTCTCACTATGTCATTCAGGCTGGCCTTGAACTACAAGCAATCCTCCTTCCTCAGCCTCCCAAGTGCTGGGATTATAGGCATACAGCACCACTGCCAGCAACTTTCATAGGTATACAACTTTACTTTTTATTGTGATGTATAACAAACATACACAAAAGTACACAAGTGTCTAACTCATTGGTTTATTAAAAAGCAAATGCCTACAAAACCACCACTCAGGTCAATAAACAGATCATTTGTTGTCTGCTCCCCAGCAGGGCCCCAACCATACTTAAGTTTCTCTCCTCTCCAAAGGGAATAATCGTCTTGACTTGCCACAGAATCACTGTCTTGCTGTTCTTTATTGTTTACCAAGTAAGCATGTATCCATAAGTGCTAAAAGCTTTAATTGCTTTAGAACTTTACATAACTGGGACAATCGAGTGTACTTTTTTGGCCTCGCTTCATTTGTTCAACACCATGTGTGCAAGATTTGCCTATGTTTCTCCACAGTGCTACAGTCCATTTTCATCAGCATGTACTATTCCACTATGTTTCATGCCACATTTCATTCTTACAGACCAGTCATTTTTGGCAACTATGGATTAGGCTGCTGAGCATTCCTGTAGCATTTCTCTATGCTGCATATACTTCTATTAACTAGACTCCCAGCTTAACAGGAATACTGGATAAAAACAAGTTCTTAATTGTTTGTTTATTTATGCTTTTTTTTTTTTTCTTGTACCAGGAATCAAACTCAGGACCTTGCACTTGCCAAGCAGGTACTTGTACCACTGAGATATCCCCAGCCCTATTTATGTTTTTTGAGAGAGGGTCTGGCCATGCAGTTCAGCTTGGATTTGAACTGACTACATATCCCAGACCTCAAACTTGTGGCAACCCTCCTGTCTCAGCCTTCAGAGGGTTGGGATTATAGGCATGTGCCAGCTGGCTTTGTTGTCTACTTTACAACCACTTCCTGTATGGTCAGTGCTCTTTGTGTCCTATTTAAGAATATTATTTCTACTCATTCTTGTTCTTTCTTTTTTCTGGGACTCTGAATACATATATGCTATGCTTATTCACTATACTTTCTGTTTCTGATGCTCTGTTTTTGTGCAGTCATTTTCTCTCTCTCTCTCTCCCTCTCTCATTTTTTTGGGGGTACCAAAAATCAAACACGGGACCTCTAGTTTGCCAGGCAGACACTGTGCCTCTTTTCTCTTAATATTTCATTCTAGATTGCTTCTTCTGATCTATTTCCAGATCATGTTTAGATTTATCAAATGTGTGGTTAATTCATCTGTTGAGTTCTTTATTTTTCAGTCCTAAAGCTTTCTTTTGATGTTTTATCAAACCTGCTACATCATCTTTTATAATTCACATTTCTTTGTCAAACTTTTAATCTAATCTTGTATGTCCTTGAGCACAGAAGCAAGTTTTATTTTCAATTTAGCACAGGTATTTTAAACTTTGATCTGATAAATCCAATATCTGGAGAACCTGGGGGGTTTGCTTTTATTTCTTGTTTCTGGGGCTCTCACTCATGTTGTAATAGCTCCTCAAATGACAAATTGTTTTTGATCTTTTGTTTTTTTGAGACAGGGTCTCGCTAAGTAGTTCAGGCTGGCCTTGAACTCACTATGCAGCCCTGGCTGACCTCAAACTCACAGTGATCCTTCTGCCTCAGCCTCCCAAGTGCTGGGATTACGGGTGTGCACCACCATGTCCAGTTTAAATTCTTATCACTGTTTTTTTCACTTGGCTGCACCATTTCCTCAAGAACTGGCTCACTGTAGTGATCTCCTAACCCATAAGTAAAGGTACTCAAAAGCTCTGTTCCCTCTGCTCATGACTTTCTATGTGAAAGCTGAAGCATAAATACATATGGAAACCTCTATACCCCCAAGTGTGCTAGGCTTTCTCCATTGCAAGGGCAATTTATCTTAACATCTGACTGAATCACCTCAGCACAGAGCCTGGAGAGGAGTTCAAAGCTGACCACCATCTGTCCAGTCACCTGCATTCTCAGACAAGTAAGGACGCATCTTTGAAAGCAAACCTCTAACACACAAGGAAAGAATACTTGGCTATGTACACAACAAAATGTTACTATGTAAGGATCCCTCATGTACTGATAAGGGAAAAACATGTACATAACCCAGTGGAAAGTGAGATAGAAAATATCAGTTAATATTCATGGAAGAGACATAAGGCAAATTACCACAAGAAAAGAATGTTCATGTGCCATCATTAAAGCACGTTTTAAAACACTAGACAGTGACAGGTGTACAAAGTTGCACTAAGGAGGGCACTGTGAATCACACATACAGATGTAAAATGGCACAGCCTTCCTAGAGGCCAACTGAACCACATTTACATTCTTTTTCTCAATCTGAGGCTTTACATGTTTATTCAAGTGCTCTAACAATGAGCTATATTTCCAACCCTCAAATTTTAAGTACTAACTGATACGGATACGCAAGTTTTAGAAATTTATCCTACAGAAATAATCAAGCCAATGTTATTCTTAGTTTTCAAATACTGCTTTACTGCATTCCTTTCCTTTCATATCATATACCACCACCTGAAATACATTTGTTTGAGGTCAGCCTGGACAACTAAGCAAGACCCTGTCTCAAAGAGTTGGGGATATAGCTCAGCACTCCCTGGTTTCAATCCCCAATGCTAGGGCTGGGAGGTAGGGGAGACACAGGGAAGGATCACTGTATGAATGCCAAAACAGTAGAGGTTTTCTTTTTCCTTTTTTTTCCCTTTGGTACCGGGGATTGAACTCAGAGCCTTGCGCCTGCCAGGCAAGCACTTATGCCACTGAGCTAAATTCCCAGCCCCGGTAGAGGTTTTTAAAGCAAAAAATTTTTTAAAAATCCAGTACACAACAACCTGGGATTGGTTAGTACAAAGACTGATCAACAATGACAACTATGTAATCATTAGAAATTAGTCTTTTTAAAAAAGCAAATGTTTATAATGCCATTATATGACCTAATTTTTGTTAGAAAAATGAGAGGAAGGAATATATGCAAAGACAATAGACAACTAATATCAAGACATCAGTGATGAGCATCTATGACATGGTGAAATTATAAGTGAATATTTTTCCCTATTTATGCTTCCTATATTTTCAAATTTTATTTTTCTACAGTGAACACAGTTTTAATAGAGAAACAATTCAAGATAAACTAAAATCCAACCCTAAACTTCCTACTTCCTAGTTTAAATGTAGAAAATTTACCTTCTGTTTCATCGTCAGACATCAGTTCATCATCAGAGCATATGTTCAGAATGTTAACCAGCATCTCCGTGACTGTGTGAACCAAAAGCACCCAAAATATACAATTGGTAAGGGACTGTCTCTCAAACAATGCCTATAATATACATGCATACTAAACAAATATAGGCAAAAATGGTTTATCATTATATTATTAAGAACAGCTACAGCCAGGTGTTGGGACACACATCCACAATCCTAGCTAATCGGCTGTGGTTTAGGTTTGCAAGTTCTAAGCTAGTCAGGGAAACTTAGAAAAATTTTGTCTCAAAAGCAAAAAGTTACAAAGTGAGTTCAAGGCCAACCTGAACTACACTGTGAAACTCTGTCTCCAAAAAAAAAAAAAGGACAATAAATAAATATATATATAAAAACTTAAACAATAAAAGAAAAAAGTAAAAAGGGCTGACTGACAATGTAGTTCGATCTCCAGTAAAATACACACACACGCATGCACACATGCATGCACGCACATGCACGCCCGTGCACACAAACACACAGAACTATACCTATAAAACATTAACATTAAATGTAGACTACCAGATTTAGACAGAATTCTGGCAGAAAATTTTTGTTGAAGTAAAAGTCTTCAAAGATTCTGTTGCAAAATTACTTGATTTCATTCGAATGTTGTCTTTTGGATATATACATCAAAAAAATTTCTTTCCATTATTCAAAGAATTTACATCAAAAGGCCTAAACCCAATGTGACTATTTTATATTTGTATGACATGTATGTGTCGCTGTACGAATAAAATTCTAAAGACAATAAATCTTACTTAAATCTTTTCAGCACTGAAGGAATGGGGTATAGCACTTGATCATGGTAAAACAGCTATTTATTTAGAATAACACATCTGCAACACACTAGTGCTGACATTTAAAAACCAATTAAATACCATTTAAAAATCCTTAGTGTGGCCAGGGATTTAGCTCAGTGGTGTAAGTGTCTGCCTGGCAGGCATGAGGTCATGAGGTTGTGAATTCGATCCCTGGTACAAAAAAAAAAAAAAAAAAAAAAAAAAAAAAAAAAAAAAAAAAAAAAAAAAAAAAAAAAAAAAAAAAAAAAAAAAAAAAAAATTCCTTAGAGGGCCAGAGATACAGCTTAGTGGTACAGCACCTCGCAAGTGCAAGGTCCTGTTTGACTCCCAGTACCAAAAAATAAATAAATAAATAAATAAAAATCCTCACAGAAGCCCAGCTGATGTCACATGCCTGTAATCATAGCACTAAGAAGGAGGACTACCATGAGTTCAAGTCCAGCCTGGACTATATAGTGAGTTCAAGATCAGCATAGATTACATAGTAAGATGCTGTCTCAAAAAAAATTTTTTTTAATTTTAAAAAATTAAAAAGAAATAAATCTTTGGAGGCCTGGGCATAGTGACATATGCCTATAATCCCAGTACTTGGAAGGCTGAGACAGTAGGATCACTGTGAGTTCAAGGTCAGCTTAGACTACATAGTGAGTTCAAGTCACAGCTGAACTACAGAGAGAGACTCTGTCAAACAAAACAAAGTAAAACAATTCTTTGAAGGAAGCAAAATTAGCAAACATTTTTGATAATATGTTAAAAAAAATATTCTAAATCAACAAAGGGAGGCTCAGGCTACAGGAAAAGGTGTGTAGGCACTTCCCTTTTCTTACCTTTTTCCCCAACAAAAGGCAAAGACCAAGTAAAAACATCCATAAAGTTTGGAAGCCAGTAGGGGTGTGGAGAACAGTTAAACTGCCTGATATTCATGACATTGTTTTCATATTTCAGTACTGCAGCTGGAAAGGAAAAAGCAAGACAATTAAGCACAAAAGAATATGACATGGAAACTAATGTGCTTTATATTACTGTGTTCCTACTACATAGGACTGAGGAACTAACTTCTCACCTGTAATTCAGGGCAAGTGGAAAGTTGTAACACATTTTATGTATGTTAGTTCACCTGAAGAGCTCATGTAATAAAATACTTTCAAGTGTTTACTGCACAGTAACTATCTATAGAAGTCCCCATAGTTCCCTTTTGTAGTCCAAATCATAACTACCCGTTACCAAATACGGTTCATCAATGGACATAAGTTGTTTTGCTACTCATTAGCCATAAAGTTTTTTTAAACTCTTGGAAGTTTAAAAATAGCAGTTATCAACTGGAGCAGGGAGATACAAATGTAAACTTGAAGCAATTTATAATTGCTGTGCAAAATAGATTAAATCATCTCTGCACAGAACAGAGTGGACTTTTAAAATGTCTGTTTATCCTATTCGCAGTTAGTATATTGCTAACACATCATAAATGTTTAAATTAACCAGTTCATATAGCTACATGTATATTTTGATGCCCGAGTTTCTTTATATTTTACAAGTTCAAAATCTAATTCCCTAGTCTCCATCATCAGAAATGTTGTATGCACTGTTCTTTTAATTATTCTTATTCTATAAAATAGAATAGGGTACAGCAGTTCTCTCTAAATAACAGACATAAGTTATCTCCTAGTTCCTGTTTCTTTGTTATAACATAGGCTAGTGTTCTCAAAATTTAAGTTATTGAACACTTAAAAAGGACACCATTGATTATAAAGAAAATACATAAAAATGGGATTTCAGTTCCTAAAAACCTAACTCTGGATACCAGGTACCTGTCCCATTAGTTTCATGGATATGTATTTTATTAAGGTTAAGTGAATATATTATTATTTAATAACAATCTCAATCTACACAGGAAAAAAAAGTGAGGTGAGTCTCCACAGTGGATGACAAGCAAATTTCTTTTCTGTAGACAGAAAAAAAAAAAAACACCAAAGAATAAAAACCCAAAAAACTCGTAACGCAAGGGTCTTTCAGGTAACCAGGGGCTGAGGAATACTTGAAGATGCCACTAAGTTTAAAGAATACACTCAAAAAAGGGAGGCGGGTGGGGATGCAGCCCGGGGGCAGAGCACTTGCCTAGCATGTGCAAGGCTTTGGCTTCAATTCCACTACCAAAAAACAAAAAAGGGAAAAAAATGGTGAAAAGGAAATATAAAAAGTAAAAGCAATAATGGAAGGAAGAGAAAAAGTGATAGTCACTGTTTATAGAAAAGATGTAGCTGTAGAGGGAGTAACTGAATGTCAATAGGGATTGCTTCAGGTGCAATACTGTGTTTTAAAAAAAAAAAAAAAACTTAGGAAACAACCAAGGAAAATAACATTATGTTGAGATAAAGTTACCAATTACATCAAAGCTGACAGAAAACTTAGAATGGACAATGGTTTAAGATGTTTACTGAACAAAAATCAAGAATGCAACTTGATCAGAGTGGGACTAGCAGTTAGTGCTTGCTAACTGAAGTGGCATGTTTTAACTCAGCTCACTGATGAATTCACTAGACAATCAACAGATATACCTGTTGATTGGGTGTGAGTAGGAGTCTTCATTACAAATATGAGGCAGAGGGCCATAAAGTATCCTTGAAGATATTTAACAGCACAAGTTCCCAGCACTCTAGCATGCTAAGGCAGGAGGATCACAAGTCTGAGAACAACCTGAGCAACTGAGCAAGACCCTGACTCAGAAAAAAGAAAAAGAAAAAAGTATTAGGCATGTAGCTAGATGCAAAGACCTTGTGTTCAATCACCAGTACTGAGCCACACACACACACACACACACACACACACAAACACACACACACATACACACGTGCGCGCATGCGCATACGCGCACACACACACACACACACAGTGCATAAACACTAGATAGGGAAGAAACCAGAATGAAACCACATTGCTAATGTATTTATTAGACATGTTAGAAAACAGGAAGTAAGAACTGAAACACTTAGGAAGAATCAGAACCTTGTAGAATAGCTACGGGCTCAGGGAAGAATGATGAAAAGCAACAAGAAAACATAAGGCTAGGAGAAAATTTAAAAGAAATGCTTCTTGAAAATAGGTGACAAGGGCTGGGAGTTTTACTTCGTGGAGAAAAGCTTGCCTAACATGTGTGAGGCTCAGGGTTCTAAAGGGGTGGGGCTGGGTAACAAATCACTGAAAATACACAAGTGCTCTACCACTGAACCATATCCCAGCTCCCAGTTCACATATAAACAGAGAAATATTAAGCATATGATTCACCTCTTTGAAAATTGTCTCCCCAGCTACATATACAAGGTATGACTATAAAGTAATGAGACTTAAGAAACCACCAACTACAAACACACGACACCTCATATATCAGATGAGTGGGCCCTTTGATGTTATCGCATCAGGCACAACAGCAATAAAATGTTATACAGCAGTTTATATTTTGAACAATGCTTTAGTACTTATTTTCATGATTCCAACTTATGTTCACCAACTCTAAATGCCACATATTTTAGAGATAAACTTAGGCCCTGAGGAGTTAAGTTAAATGTGACACACTTAAAAGTGAAGCAGGAATTCAGGTGCCTAGCTTAAGGGCTCTTTCAACAAAACTCTACAATTAATCTGAAGATGCTGCCACTATTCAGAACGCTTTTGGAACTCTTCTCCTGGAATTGCCTCCAGAGCCAGTATAAAAGCAACACAAGAAGAATCAGTCTCATTACCTTTTAATCATACCTTGTTCCGACCCAAAATGGTGTCACTGAGCTCAATCACTCACCTTTATTTATCAGTCTTCACTCCGAATGACTTTTGGATGTCCAAAAATCAAATCCACCCTCAAAGGACGAAGATTTCCCATCATTGAGGATAATCAAAAGAATGTGTCGCAGACTCTGAAGGCAATGCCAAAAGAGGAGTTCCAAAAATGTTTTTGAACAATGACTGCATTGTTGGAATACACATCTAGCCTCCCAGGATAACTGCTTTGAAGGGACAATACTCATCTGGATATATTTGTTTTAGCATGTTTGTATAAAAAGTCCTATTATTTTATAGTCACACTTAATATAACAATGAAATGCAGACAAGAAGTTTTTGTAAGACCACTGCCCTGAAAGAAAGTCTATGAACTATGAATCATAAAATATTTAAATTTGAAAAAAAAAACTTTAGCAAGATAGTCTTAGAAGCAGAATTTCTAAAACAAAAGGTATGTGCACATCCTCCCCTTCTCTCTCTATATGTATGAAACACGTTCAGAAAGATTATGTGACTTCCCCAAAGTCACACTTAGTTTCTAGCAGGGGTTAAACTAAAAATGAAGACTCCTCTCCTGATTATACACTATTCATCCACTTTACCCTACTGTGTATCAGGAAGACCAAAAACAGCTTAATATCTTACAATGATTAAAACATCAAATGATAAGACTTTTTAGGTATAATTATAGGCAAATTCCCCAAAACCAGTAATTTATGCTAACATTCTAACATGACCTTGAAGTATTTTACTCTTCTTAAAACTTTTGACTCAGTTGTACAAGTCTGTAGTAGCATTACTCTACTCGTATTAACGAAAAGCCCCAATCATGCAAGAAAAAGCAGCAGCATGAACTTTAAATTTCTTGGCCTTTATTTCAATTAAAATCTCACTTTTTCTTTTGTTTCTTTTTTTGGGGGAGGGGCACTAATGTTGCAGATTGAATGCAGGGCCTTGTACATGCTAAGAACAAGCTTTACAAGGGAGCTACACCTCCTATACAAGATCTTTTTTCTTCTTTAAAATTTATATATAAAAATAGATACTTCAGGGTGTAACTCCATGGTAGAATATATGCTTAGCATGTGCAAGGCCTTGGGTTCAATCCCCAGCACCACAAGGAAAACAAACACACATAATTAGACTAGAGCTCATATGTACTCACAAATTCAAACTCAAATATTGTGGGGCTCCTTTACCTTTATTGTTATAGACATCTAGGTAATTAGGGGCAGAGAAAATTGTAATAAGTGATGGAAAGCCGGTGGTCTGGCTCTTCCTGTACATTCGATACCTGGAAGAGAGATGAAAAGCCTGTCTTGATATCAAAAGGTTAAAAAAAATCTGCTGTGATATTTGGCTCTATTACAGTTTTAATATAACTTACCCAGCATCCTGAGCTTCATGGGCTCTGATTATTGATAATAAATTGTTGTTCTGTAAAAATTCACAAACTGCAGGGTAACTGAAAATTAGAAGACATAAATAAAACAACTATTTTTAATAGGAGGAGGTGAAAAGCCAAGATGATATGAATGGTTTTGTTTCAAGATTACAGATATACACAGCTGAAATTAGACAAGATGGGACACATTCAGGGCATTATGCCCATAGACTCGCACCACTGGAATTAGTAATCATTACTATTTTTCATTTCACTAATATAAGCCATAGGTCATATACAAAGATAACACACAACCCTAGGAATAGAAAGAGCTTCTCATTTTTAAATTTCTTTTGTCTTAACCCATAGCAGTAATGATACAAGACCTGAACTTTTCTTGGTATCTTGATGTAAAAAAGTATCAGAGTATCATGCATGTGCATATATACATGTGCAATGAATACATAATTGTCTGAATACATAATTTTATTCAACCATCAAATTATCAAGCTAATAGAAAAGTAAAAGAATATATTTATAGCTTTACATGTAATATCAAGATGACTTTATGCAAGATTATTATAGGTGTAAGTGTAAACAGTAGAGCCAACCATATCCTAATGAAAGTTGTGATGTCTGCACATATGACTAAAATACTCTTTAGTACTATTAACTTTCTGAACGACAAACATCTGGAAAAACTGGATAATATATTAAACTAGAATTATCTAAGTATTAATTATTTAAGATTATTTTATAAAATCTTGTCTCATTAGGGTTGGGGATATAGCTCAGTGTCACGGCACCTGCCTGTCAAGCATGAGGTTGTGAGTTCAATTCCTGATACCAAAAAACCCCAAAAAATCCTTCTCATTATACTCACTAGAGAAAATTTACTTTTAAGATAAATTGTGGATGACATCATCAAAATGGCAGATCAGTAAGTCCCCAGCCCTGACACAGAAGCAACAAATTGGCAGCCATTCACAAACTAAGTGCTGCTATAGGGCCCTCAGGATTGAGGTTGTGAAGTCTTGGTGGAGCCCAACCAAAGGAGAGCCACACTGAAAAGGAAGCCCCTCAGCCCTGAACACGTACACGCCCAGAGACAGCCTGGCTCTATGAGGACTTGGCTCTAGTGCCACTTGTCTGCAGTCCTGGCAGCAGCCCCATCTGCTTAGAGACCTGGGAGAAGCCATGACCACTACTGACACTGGTGACTGGCCAGCCAAATCCAATGGTACTGCCAGAGCAGGCCTGTGGCCAAGCTCTAGCCTCACTCTGCTGTGGTCAGGAGGTAGTCCTAGTCCTGGATTCTTCCTCCTGGAAGAGCCATACCTGTCCATGCTCCAGGGCTGCTGAAAGGACCCTTAGGCAAACCTAAACAGACCCTGTGACCTTGTTCAAGGCTCATTCTATTGAGTTTCAGAGGCATTTATGTCCACCCAGGCATATGAGACGTGATACACACACACCTGTCCATATAAACAGAATACAGACTACCAACTGTGGACCCTGTGGTAGCCCTGTGACCCATCTTCAGACCTGCTCAATGATCCTAAAGTAGCCCCAAAAATCTGCTTACCAGAAGGTGTTTACCTGGCAAAACAAATCTGTACAGACTGGGAGAGATGTTTGCTTCGTCCAGTCCAGATACATGTGTAATATGTACATAAATCATGAAGTATCAGGCAGGCATGATACCTACAAAGAAAACTAATAAAGCTCCAGTAACTGACCCTAAGGAAATAAAGATTCACAGAACACATGACAAAGAATCCATCATTTCAAAGAAGCTCTAGGAACTACAAGAGTATAGCTAGACAACTAAATGAAATCAGGAAAACAACACAGGAACAAACTGAGATGTGCAGTAAAGCAACAGAAACAGGGATAGATACTTAAGTAGGTGGCAGAGTCTGTGTTTAGTATGCACAAGGTCTTGGGTCAATCTCCAACCTCAAGGGGGAAAGAAACAAAGGAAAGAATAGAAATCCTAAAATCCAAACAAAAACCCTAGAAATGAAGAATACAATGACTGAATTTTAAAAAAAAGCCAATAAAAAGCTCCAGCAGTAGACTCAGTTGTACCTAAGAAAAGAATTACAGTACTCAAAGACAACTCATTTGAAATTATCCAGATAGAGAGGAAAAAAAAGGTTAAGAGTATAAAAAGTACATGGGATTTATGGGACAGCAGTAAACAAATAATATATGCATAGGAGTTCAAGAAGGAGAATAAAGAAAGAGAACAGAAATCTCATTTAAAGAAGAGCTAAGAATCTCACAAATCAGGCTGGGGATTTAGTTCAGTGGCATAAGTACTTGCCTGGCAAGTATGAGGTCATGTGTTCAATTCCTGGTACCAAAATAAAATAAAATAAAATAAAATAAAATAAAATAAAATAAAATAACAAAGAATCTTGCAAATTTAGGGAGGGAAAGGTAAGGAGGGAAACGGACATTTTGATTCACAAAGCCCACAAGGCTCAAATAAACTAAAAAGGTCTAAACTAAGATGCATTATAAACTGCTAAAAGTTAAAGTGAGAGACAGTTTTGAAAGCAGAAAGAGAAATTAGGAATTTTATGAAAAGGAGCTTTCATAAGACTATCAGTGGATTACAGGCCAGGAGAGAAGGGTATGGATCTATTCAAATTAAGAAAGAGAGGGAGGGAGGGAGAGAGAAGAAAGAAAGGAAGGAAGGAAGGA